>JAAAWM010011545.1:0-85623 GCA_036873465.1 Thinopyrum obtusiflorum
AGTGCGGCATGCTTTACAGCTTAGAATCAGGGCTCCAAAAGCGTTTTGAGCAATACGGAGCATATGAGATGTTCCAAGAGCTGAAAATGGTTTTCCAAGCTCATGCCCGGGTCGAGAGATAGAAGTCTCCAACAAGTTCTACAACTGTAAGATGGAGGAAAATAGTTCTATCAGCGAGCATATACTCAAAATGTCTGGGTTGCACAACCGTTTGTCTCAGCTGGGAGTTAACCTTCCAGATGACTCGGTCATTGACAGAATCCTCCAGTCGCTTCCACCTAGCTACAAGAGCTTTGTGATGAACTACAATATGCAAGGGATGAAGAAGTCCATTCCTGAGTTACATTCGATGCTGAAATCAGCAGAGGTGGAGATCAAAAAGGAACATCAAGTGTTGATGGTGAATAAGACCACTAGTTTCAAGAAAGGCAAGGGTAAGATGAACTTCAAGAAGGACGGCAAGGGAGTTGCCGCGCCCGGTAAGTCAATTGCCGGGAAGAAGCCAAAGAATGGACCCAAGCCTAAGAATGAGTGCTTTTATTGCAAGGGAAATGGTCACTGGAAGCGGAACTGCCCCAAGTACTTAGCGGATAAGAAGGCCGGCAACGCCAAAGGTATATATGATATACATGTTATTGATGTGTACCTTACTAGCGCTCGTAGTAGCTCCTGGGTATTTGATACCGGTGCGGTTGCTCACATTTGTAACTCAAAACAGGAGCTGCGGAATAAGCGGAGACTGGGGGGGGGGGGGGGGGGGGGGGGGGGGGGGGGGGGGGGGGGGGGGGGGGGGGGGGGGGGGGGGGGGGGGGGGGGGGGGGGGGGGGGGGGGGGGGGGGGGGGGGGGGGGGGGGGGGGGGGGGGGGGGGGGGGGGGGGGGGGGGGGGGGGGGGGGGGGGGGGGGGGGGGGGGGGGGGGGGGGGGGGGGGGGGGGGGGGGGGGGGGGGGGGGGGGGGGGGGGGGGGGGGGGGGGGGGGGGGGGGGGGGGGGGGGGGGGGGGGGGGGGGGGGGGGGGGGGGGGGGGGGGGGGGGGGGGGGGGGGGGGGGGGGGGGGGGGGGGGGGGGGGGGGGGGGGGGGGGGGGGGGGGGGGGGGGGGGGGGGGGGGGGGGGGGGGGGGGGGGGGGGGGGGGGGGGGGGGGGGGGGGGGGGGGGGGGGGGGGGGGGGGGGGGGGGGGGGGGGGGGGGGGGGGGGGGGGGGGGGCATGAATATTGTATCTGGATCTCGTTTAATGCGAGATGGCTACTCATTTAAATCCGAGAATAATGGTTGTTCTATTTATATGAGAGATATGTTTTATGGTCATGCCCCGCTGGTCAATGGTTTATTTTTATTGAATCTCGAACGTGATGTTACACATATTCATAGTGTGAATGCCAAAAGATGTAAGGTTGATAATGATAGTCCCACATACTTGTGGCACTGTCGCCTTGGTCACATTGGTGTCAAACGCATGAAGAAACTCCATACAGATGGACTTTTGGAGTCTCTTGATTATGAATCATTTGGCACGTGCGAACCATGCCTCATGGGCAAAATGACCAAGACTCCGTTCTCCGGAACAATGGAGCGAGCAACCAACTTGTTGGAAATAATACATACAGATGTATGCGGTCCAATGAGCGTTGAGGCTCGCGGTGGCTATCGTTATGTTCTCACCCTCACTGATGACTTAAGTAGACATGGGTATGTCTACTTAATAAAACACAAGTCTGAGACCTTTGAAAAGTTCAAGGAATTTCAGAGCGAGGTAGAGAATCAACGTGACATGAAAATAAAGTTCTTATGATCAGGTCATGGAGGAGAATACTTGAGTCACGAGTTTGGCACGCACTTAAGGAAATGTGGAATTGTTTCACAACTCACGCCGCCTAGAACACCTC
Organism: Thinopyrum obtusiflorum; assembly: GCA_036873465.1. Taxonomy (NCBI): domain Eukaryota; kingdom Viridiplantae; phylum Streptophyta; class Magnoliopsida; order Poales; family Poaceae; genus Thinopyrum; species Thinopyrum obtusiflorum. The sequence goes on from JAAAWM010011545.1 coordinate 1,883, forward strand.
AGCGTAATGGTGTGTCCGAACGTCGTAATCGCACTCTATTGGATATGGTGCGATCTACGATGTCTCTTACTGATCTACCGCTATCATCTTGGGGTTATGCTTTAGAGACTGCCGCATTCACTTTAAATAGGGCACCATCTAAATCCGTTGAGACGACACCGTATGAATTATGGTTTGGGAAGAAACCTAAGCTGTCGTTTCTGAAAGTTTGGGGATGCGATGCTTATGTCAAGAAACTTCAACCTGAAAAGCTCGAACCCAAATCGAAAAAATGCATCTTCATAGGATACCCTAAGGAAACTATTGGGTATACCTTCTACCCCAGATCCGAAGGCAAGATCTTTGTTGCCAAGAATGGATCCTTTCTGGAGAAAGAGTTTCTCTCGAAAGAAGTAAGTGGGAGGAAAGTAGAACTTGATGACCTACCCCCTCTTGAACCGGAGAGTAGCGCAGCTCAGGAAGATGTTTCTGTGGTGCCTACACCAACTAGAGAGGAAGTTAATGATGATGATCATGAAACTTCGAATCAAATTGCTACTGAACTTCGTAGGTCCACGAGGACACGTTCCGCACCAGAGTGGTACGGCAACCCTGTCCTGGAAATCATGTTGTTAGACAACGGTGAACCTTCGAACTATGAAGAAGCGATGGCGGGCCTGGATTCCAACAAATGGCTTGAAGCCATGAAATCCGAGATAGGATCCATGTATGAGAACAAAGTATGGACTTTGGTGGACTTGCCCGATGATCGGCGAGCCATAGAAAATAAGTGGATCTTTAAGAAGAAGATTGACGCGGATGGTAATGTGACCGTCTATAAGGCTAGGCTTGTCGCTAAGGGTTATTGACATGTTCAAGGAGTTGACTACGATGAGACCTTCTCACCCATAGCGAAGCTGAAGTCTATCCGAATCATGTTAGCAATTGCCGCATTCTATGATTATGAAATCTGGCAAATGGACGTCAAAACGGCATTCCTTAACGGTTTCCTTAAGGAAGAATTGTATATGATGCAGCCAGAAGGTTTTGTCGATCCTAAGAATGCTGACAAAGTATGCAAGCTCCAGCGCTCCATCTATGGGCTGGTGCAAGCATCTCGGAGTTGGAACATTCGCTTTGATGAAATGATCAAAGCGTTTGGGTTTATATAGACTTATGGAGAAGCCTGTATTTACAAGAAAGTGAGTGGGAGCTCTGTAGCATTTCTCATATTATATCTGGATGACATACTATTGATGGGAAATGATATAGAACGTTTGGAAAGCATAAAGGCCTACTTGAATAAGTGTTTTTCAATGAAGGACCTTGGAGAAGCTGCTTACATATTAGGCATCAAGATCTATAGAGATAGATCGAGACGCCTCATTGGTCTTTCATAAAGCACATACCTTGACAAGATATTGAAGAAGTTCAATATGGATCAGTCCAAGAAGGGGTTCTTGCCTGTATTGCAAGGTGTGAGACTGAGCACAGCTCAACGCCCGACCTCGACAGCAGAAAGAGAAAAGATGAGTGTCATCCCCTATGCCTCGGCCATAGGCTCTATTATGTATGCCATGCTGTGTACCAGACCTGATGTGAACCTTGCCATAAGTTTGGTAGGGAGGTACCAAAGTGATCCCGGTATGGAACACTGGACAGCGGTCAAGAATATCCTGAAATACCTGAAAAGGACTAAGGATATGTTTCTCATTTATGGAGGTGCCGAAGAGCTCGTCGTAAAGGGTTACGTCAACGCTAGCTTTGACGCAGATCTGGATGACTCCAAGTCACAAACCGGATACATGTATATTTTGAATGGTGGGGCAGTCAGCTGGTGCAGTTGCAAGCAAAGCGTCGTGGCAGGATCTACATGTGAAGCGGAGTACATAGCTGCTTCGGAAGTAGCGCAGGAAGGAGTCTAGATGAAGGAGTTTATCACCGACCTAGGAGTGATTCCCAATGCGTCGGGCCCGATGACTCTCTTCTATGACAACACTGGAGCTATTGCCATTGCTAAGGAGCCCAGGTTTCACAGGAAGACCAAGCACATCAAGCGCTGCTTCAACTCCATTCGTGAATATATTCAAGATGGAGACATAGATATTTGTAAAGTACATACGGATCTGAATGTCGCAGATCCGTTGACTAAACCTCTTCCACGAGCAAAACATGATCAGCACCAGAACTCTATGGGTGTTCGATTCATCACAATGTAACTAGATTATTGACTCTAGTGCAAGTGGAAGACTGTTGGAAATATGCCCTAGAGGCAATAATAAAATGGTTATTATTATATTTCCTTGTTCATGATAATTGTCTATTGTTCATGCTATAATTGTATTAACCGGAAACCGTAATACATGTGTGAATACATACACCACAGCATGTCCCTAGTGAGCCTCTAGTTGACTAGCTCGTTGATCAATAGATGGTTGTGGTTTCCTAACCATGGACATTAGATGTCGTTGATAGTGGGATCACATCATTAGGAGAATGATGTGATGGACAAGACCCAATCCTAAGCATAGCACAAGATCGTGTAGTTCGTTTGCTAGAGCTTTTCTAATGTCAAGTATCATTTCCTTAGACCATGAGATTGTGCAACTCCCGGATGCCGTAGGAATGCTTTGGGTGTATCAAACGTCACAACGTAACTGGGTGGCTGTAAAGGTGCACTACAGGTATCTCCGAAAGTGTCTGTTGGGTTGGCACGAATCGAGACTGGGATTTATCACTCCGTATGATGGAGAGGTATCTCTGGGCCCACTCGGTAATGCATCATCATAATGAGCTCAATGTGACTAAGGAGTTAGCCACGGGATCATGCGTTACGGAATGAGTAAAGAGACTTGCCAGTAACGAGATTGAACGAGGTATGGGGATACCGACGATCGAATCTCGGGCAAGTAACATACCAATGGACAAAGGGAATTGTATACGGGATTGATTGAATCCCCGCCATTGTGGTTCATTCGATGAGATCATCGTGGAACATGTGGGAGCCAACATGGGTATCCAGATCCCGCTGTTGGTTATTGGCCTTAGAGATGTCTCGGTCATGTCTGCATGTTTCCCGAACCCGTAGGGTCTACACACTTAAGGTTCGGTGACGCTAGAGTTGTAATGGGAATAGTATGTGGTTACCGAAGGTTGTTTGGAGTCCCAGATGAGATCCCAAACGTCACGAGGAGTTCCGGAATGGTCCGGAGGTGAAGATTTATATATGGGAAGTCTAGTTTCAGTCGCCGGAATGGTTTCGGGGGTTATCGGTATTGTACCGGGACCACCGAAAGGTATCCGGGGGTCCACCGGGTGGGGCCACCTACCCCGGAGGGCCTAGTGGGCTGAATATGGGTGGGGACCAGCCCCTTAGTGGGCTGGTGCGCCCCCCCAAGGTCCCAAGGTGCCTAGGGTTGGAAACCCTAGGGGAGGGGGCGCCTCCCACCTTGCTTGGGGGGCAAGTTACCCCCTCCTGGCCGCCGCCCCCCCTCTAGATGCATCTAGGGGGTCGGCCCCCTCTCCCCTTCACCCTATAAATAGAGGGGGGGGTGGGAGGGCAGCCGCACCCTTCCCCTGGAGCAGCCTTCCCTCCTCCTACTCCTCCGTAGTGCTTGGCGAAGCCATGCCGGAGAACCGCAAGCTCCACCACCACGCCGTCGTGCTGCCGGAGCTCTCCCTCAACTTCTCCTTCCCGCTTGCTGGATCAAGAAGGAGGAGACGTCCCCGGGCTGTACATGTGTTGAACGCGGAGGCGCCGTCCGTTCGTCGCTTGGATCGGATCTTTCGTGATTTGAATCGCCGTGAGTGCGACTCCATCAATCGCGTTCTTGTAACGCTTCCGCTTAGCGATCTTCAAGGGTATGAAGATGCACTCCCTCTCTCTCGTTGCTAGCATCTCCTACATTGATCTTGGTGACACGTATTGAATTATTACTACGTTCCCCAACAAAGACCACACATGACTAATATGTTATCAATATTATGACTATAGATAAATGGTATAATGCCAAGGGAGAATAAAAAAAGATAAATCCTATACACTAGTAATCACAGTAGCATGATTAAAGGGTCTAAAATGACATGGGAATAATATTGGCTCCAGGAGCAACCTAAATACACTAGGCATCATCCAACAACTTATAATAATCAATATGCAACCAAAACATGTCATCACTTTTTAGCGAAGTAAACAGAAGGGAAAGTCATAGCTGGAAGACCAAAATCATAACAGTAGACAAGGACTGGTGGCCGGAAGACCACTACCACAAGACAACATGATGACATAACCATACCACAAATCATTGGCTCGATGGCCAGCACCAGAACTGGATATGGCTAGACAGCCATATAATCTCAGGGAGGTAACCAAGGACTCACCAGATCCAAGGATGAGGTGACCAACACCGCCACGGTTGCGGCCAAAACTTTGGCATCACACTACAGGGAAGCCGAGGTATATGTCTATAATGTTTGCATTACTATGGATAGCCCATCTTTGTAGAACACGACGAGATGGACGAAGATGACCAAAATTTCCTGCAGACAATCAAGAGAAGCAACTCATCAAATTTAAAATCTCAAAAAATGCCATCACGGATAGGCAGGGTTGTCGTTTACATGCCTATATCAAAGAAAGAAACAGCATTTTCAAAGGATGGGGTTGGCTTTAACATGATGTGCACCAGAGAATATAATAAACATAATGTGCTCTAAAAAAACTCCACATGATGTTTTCATAGTGTTGTTGTGCTCGGCAAAAAAAATCCACAAGTTGTTCAAACCTTTAGTAAAAACAGGCTAACATTTCATAGAACCTGAAAACAGTCTACATCTACAAAGTGAGAAAACTGAGGGGAGGAGAAGAGCCTTACCACCACTAGCCCGTCTCCCTCGACGGCAGCACACTCGTCCACTGCCCCAGGATGACGACGGCTTCTCAGACTTGTCTAAGGCATCATTCTCCTTCAGTCAGGAGTTGCACCTGCATGTGCAACCTTAGTTGAATTCCACCAATATTAAGCGAGAAGAAAAGTGCACGATAGATGAATACACACCGAAGTCTTAACTTGTTTTAGCCATGGACGCTGTAGCGCAGAGGAGGATGGCCGCAGCAGAGACGAGAGCGGCAGCCGGCCATCCTTGGTACAGAACCACAAGGAGGCTGCCTCCTCTCCTGGCACTCGACCGTGGAAAAGGAGCCGACCTCGAGCACATCCATCCTGGCCAAGCTCACATCTCTTGATGGCGAGGTAAGGGTGGCGCAGATCGGGAAGCACCTCAAGACTATATGCACAAGATCAAAGGGGGATCATTAACTATACAGAGCAGTTGTACCAAAAAAATAACTATAGCATGTTATATTGTGTAAACTATAACTTATATGCACATAATGGGTTATGTTCTATTACTACGGTACTGCTACCTAAATAGATAATAGATGTAGTCTATAGAGCATACGGTCCATGCTAGATAGGAGACCAGTGAATCAATTGGTAATCATGAACACACAACCAAACCATCAACTTCAACACAATTAGAGGATTTTTGTACCAGATGCATATACAAACATCGAGATTTTTAACGGCAAGATTGGTTCCATAAAAAGGCTCAAAGTAACATCATAAAAGCTGTTGAAACACAAGATCTGTGGGGATTTATGTGAGTACAATGCCATATTTTTTCTTTTCTAGTTGGCCTAATCATGCAAGGGGACTTGTAGCTATGGAGAAGCCAGCTCTGGAAACTAAGAAAGATTATAGAGGACCACTTGTTGCAGCAAGATAGAACATGTAGAATGAAACACACAGAAACTAAGAAAGAACAGCTGATCCATAAATCACAATAGAATCCAGCTTCACAAGTAGTGAACATACTAGAATATTTTTGGAACTTAAGGCATGAAAGAATGAATTAGGCTACAACCATAAATATGGATACTGTTCAGACTACAAGCTTAAAATCTCTGACTGAATTAGGTGCAGAAAACCTAGAACTAGTGACCCATTGCCAATCTTGTCAACCATCAGCTGTTGACGTTTGCAGTTGTTCCACAAAATTGTTTTTTTACTCAAATTATGACTCATCAAAATAAAAAAGTGATATGTATCAGATAATGAACAGTACAGTGGATAGTTACCCTGTTGCATCTAAATAAACAAAACCACAAGACATAATTGCTTCACTAAACAAACTCTGCCACTTGTATTAGGATGTACAATGGGCCTAAGGTGTTGGTGTCACGCAGAGACTTGTACTCTGCTCAAAGCCATAAATTGGCTGAATCTTATGCGAAATTGATTATTGAATACACAGTTAGAGGTATGATGAGACTTGATTAAGTTCTGACATTAATGAGAGAGATAAATGATAAGACAATTTCATTTGTTGAGCATGCAGGACAATATCAGTCAGACACTGCTATTGCTAAAGTCTTAATTAACCTACCTACTGCTCAGAAACTAAACATGTTCTCAATGCTCTTGTTATATACCTGATCAAGCAAAGAGAAACACCATGTCCCAGCCAAACAGAGCCAAAAGCACCTACTACAGACCAACCTGTGGCATACCCTCATCCTCAAAGAAAATTATTCATTTTTCCTCTCTGGAAGATTGTAAAAGTGAGATGGAAGGGCACACACTGTTGGGCACCTTTTGAAGTTGAAGGAGGCATCACACTGACTGACTCGCTGGTGAAGTTCTCTCCCGCGCATACCACATGGCGGTCTCTAGAGTATATGACTCAACACCTGTCTAGCAACAACGGTAAAATACCTGACAAAGAAATTAAATATCTTCATCAGCTGATCCCTAAATCACAGGTCACATTACATAACGAATTGCAGGACATGACATATATATTTAATAAACAAACAAAGTGAATTACGATGCTCTGAAGCAAGCTAACCAGTTTTTTTGCAGGACACTATAAAGGAAGCAAGTTGGCATTGGTGAGTGTATTAGCTAGCCCCACTGCTATCAACTCTCAACAAGTAGGTAAATCCAATCAAGGAGATGAAGGGCGCCTCGATAACAGGCATCCAAAAGGGCGTCTCCTTCAACCCTAAAAGCATATCAGATCGCACTGCATGATACTAACTAGCAGGACAGGGGGGCACATCCGTCCACGCCATCTTTTTCTAGTCACATACATGTGTGTAGGCAAACTATGTGTATAGCTACAGATATACAGACATAACACATTGTTGGCCTTGAAAAATACTATAGAAATGTGTCCTATAAATACTATAGACCAACCTTGAAGTAGGTCACAGTCACAGCAGCGAGGCATAACATGATTCCGCCCATAGAAACTTGCATCATCTTGGTCAATCAAATGAGATAGAAACAAAGGATAAAAAATAATTAATGTACCCCCATAATGACCGAAAGAGTGCCTTCCATCATCTTGGTCAATCCAAAAGAGTACGCCAACACCAGGTATAAGGAGACAACAACCAACAGTGCAACCAATCTAGCAGAGTGCCTGCCATCATCTCGTTTATTCAATGTACAAAGAAATTGTGCCTGTCATGGATAGACTAAGATTTTTAAGCTAAGTTATAAGCTGCGAAAGCTAACTTTGTCAATTTATACTAGATAAACTATTTTTTTGTCCAGACAGACACATTTGATAACTATGAATGCGTATTCACCCTAAAACTAACATATGTGATATGTCTGCCTTGGAATATCATATGAAGAACTTCGTGTTACCATTTTTCAACTTTTTAAAAGCAAGCACAAAAGGTTAACAACCCTTCAACAACGACCACATCACAAAATTCAGGAACGTATAAACAAGTCTGAGACCATGTTCAAGCTAATTGGTCAGACGCATCTACACCAAATGGACACAGGCCTAAAGCAGCTAAAAATGATGCCTACTATAGCCAAATAGAAGCTTTAGAGTTTAAAAGAAGAGTGAACTTTGTTATAGTTCACATAGTACTAGGCATCATTGAGTGTAACAGTTAGCCCCACTAGTATCAACTCTCAACAACCCACATAGTACTAGGTGGCGTTTTTCAGAGGGAGATCAAGGGCACCTTGCTTAACGGGCAGCCAAAAGGGCGTCTCCTTCAACCCTAAAAGCAGACCAGACCACGCTACAGGATACTTACTACCAGGACGGGAGACCCCAAATCTCCCGGTGTTTGCGTCTGGCACAGCTGTCAACGCCATTCTTTTTCTAGTCACATACGTACATGCAACCAAACTATGTATGTAGCTACAGACAAAACACACTGTTTGCCTCGAAAAAACTACAGACATGTATTGTATAAATACTACAGACCTACCCTGCAGTAGATCACTGTCACTGCATACGTGTTCCAATTTTTCCCTTTAAAAATCTCTGGGAAAATCTGACAACTCCCTATGAATTCACTCCAAATAATGAAGATTAAAGAGATAAGAAGAATACAAGAAAATGACTGGCGTTTGACTGCAAGCCTCTCCATCTTGAGACTCCCCAACCAGCTTATGGAGTGTCTATCAATTAGGGAAGATAAAATGGAATTGAACCAACCAATCAGAGACGTCTCCTTCAACCCTAAAAGCAGATCAGAGGTCATGACGGGATACTAACTACCAGGATAGGAGAGGTGGGGGTGGATCAGCTGTTGCGGCGAATTTAATTAATCGAAGGCACAAGTAAACGAGAAGTTTTTAGGGAATTACTTACAGTTTATAATTGCCTATAATAAAAAAATGATAAGGCAAATATGAAGAGAAAGTGCCCATGGATAGGAGTTGTGTCATCATCCATGGTCGTCTGCCCCACCCCCCTCTCCATAATCTATCTAACATAGGTAAGTGTCGGGGATATACCCCGCGGCGTAAACCGGCCGGAAGTATAACCCGGCCGGACTTGGCGGTTTATTTGAGACCCCGCTGACACTTGGCGATTCACCGGCGACCCGCACAGACCAGACGGTTTACAAGCAACCTGCCTGAACATTATGACACACTGTTAACCCGGCGGGCGGAATATGGGTGACAAGGCCCAAGGCCCAGAAGGCCGGTTTATGTTAATGGTGGGCCGGTTTACAAGGAAAGGCATAAGGAATATTTACCTTACAAGGAGTTAAGACCCGGACTTGTATCTGGTTTGTATTAGAAGGTAGACTAGTCCTAATCCAAATAGGACTCCACATGTAACCCGCCCCTCTAACTTATATAAGGAGGGGCAGGGCTCCCCAAAGAGGAACAAGCAAGAAGAAACAATCTCTAGGGCTAGACACAAAGAGACGGGTTACCGGCGACTCTCTCGTGATGATAATGAGACCTAGCCACAAACAGCATGTAGGGTTATTACCGGATGATGTTTCCCGGGGCCCGAAGCTGTCTAAATCCTTGTCTTGTGTTGCGTCTCTCGATTCCGCTCAACCCCTCTCAAGCTACCACATAGATGCGTTGGCCTCGTGACTAAGTCCTGATACTAAGGACATCTGCCGTAACAAATCCACGACAGTTGGCGCCCACCGTGGGGCCTGCGCACGGTGGTGTTGAGTTCTTGGAGGGATCTTTTCCAGGGTTTTGAGAAGTTTGTGATTTTTTCGGATAAGAAGAGCCGGTTTTGAAAGATCTGCATCAAAGTCAAGTTTATTGGTTCAGATTTATAATCTATGAGATTTGAGATTAAGGTTGGCTTTCCAGAGACCAGCTGTTCCCGCGGGGTGTTGTGCGCGTGATTCAGATTTCGACTGGTTAGATTTTCTTCAATGAACGTCGGTGACTGCAAAGGGCAATAGGGATTTACATCAACATTAACACCGGCGCAGGGCTTTACATCAGCATCACCCTCGCGCACGTCGATCGGATCTAGCAGAGGACAATAGGGATTCGGCGACTCGGGAGCATACAGTAGAAGCAACAAACGCCGAGCCGTACTGGAGTTGGATTCGGTCCCACGCCCGTGTTGCGTACTCAAATTAGACGATGCATACCGGATTGATAGAAAGGCGGGCGGTTTATCGCGAGCGCTCGGTCTAAACCGATTTATTTGGCAGCGGTCAGGAAGGCTTTTGATCTTTTGCATAATGGTAATCATGTCGGCGATGACCAGCAGCCGCGGTGGACAGCAATAACAAAAAAGGAACGAGCGGTGGCAGCGGATCTGCTGTTATTGCTGTCGCCTACGGCCCCGGACAAAGACGTGCTCGAAGCATGTGCCCGCTAGCTCTGTTTGATGATGCACACACGTGCAGCGGAAATCTGCGTAAGTCAAAGGCCGAAAGAAAGGGAGAATAAGAAAAGTACTGTGCATCTCACGGAAAGATTTAGTACATGTACTATTCATCAAATGAATTAGCACAGGTCCCAAAGTCTCACAAGGATGGGAGGCCAAAGGATCATCAGTTACGTACCTGTGGATAAATATCAGACCAGATGAGGACAGGCGCCAGACACCCGTGACCTGGGGGCTCTGTTCTAAACCGCCCGGTTCCAGGCTCTGTTACGGCCGCACTTCCCGCAGCCGTCTCCGTCGTCGCCGTTGCGACCACGCGTGGAGCCACCCCCGGCCGGCGTTCTTCCGAGCTGCCGCGCGTCCATTGCGAGCCGCCTCCGCCGTGGCCTTGGACGAGTGGTTAACTCGCTGTTAAAATTACTGAAGCTGATCTACGGACGGAATGTGTGACTCCGTCTATCATTCAGACAAAAAACATCAGGTGACATCTATCTAAGTCTATTTTTGACACATTGTTTTTTGTAAAAGAACAATTACTTTGGACCGTATATTTTGATATGCAGGACAATTATTCATTATAAAACGTGGTTTATACCGTGGGTACGGAGCACGCGCTGGCAACGTCCTGCCCGGTGTTCGTCCGTGTCACATTACACGGTGAATGGACGCGTGCAAGACACCGCCCTTACGGCCCGGTTTATATCAGCTTGCCGGGGCCGCGCCTGTGTTTGACTCGCCCGTCCGCGCCAGCTTACAACGCCGTGGCCGACTCGCTGTCCGCGCCGGCTTACAAACGTCGCGGCCGACTCACCCGTCCGCACCGGTTTAACACGCTGCGGCCGGTTCACCCGTGAGCGACTTCAACTTCACCTAGCGATCATCAATTTCATGGCGGATTATTTCCGGCCTGGCACATCAGGTGATATCCATCTAAAATATAATTTATTGGCACATATTATTTTTGTCAAAGAGCAGTTTATCTTTGTCTTGGTCTGTAATATTGTTGATGCCGGACAATTGTTCACTACATCAAAACGACGTGGTTAACTCGCCCGTCCGCGCCGGTTTACAACACCGCGGCCGGTTCATCTGTTTGAGCCACCTCTGATGCTGAGGTCATCTTTTTCGTCCGTCTCTCGCGGCCTGGTCTACATCAACACACCGGGCCGCACCTGTCTGCATGAGCTGTTTATTGAGTATGAGCGAGTCACAGCTTGGGTAGCCCGGTTTTCTTTTAACAAAATGGAGGCAAATTATCATATACTACCAACCGCCGTCTGCACTGGGTGGCTTAATGGGCAGGCGCATAAGTCGCCGCCACTACAGTTTGATTAACTTCAAATCGCCAGTTCGAAGGAACCATTGGCCGAGTTGCTGACACAGCTCATACCGGATCATTTATAACCCGCCGCAGTCACCTCAACCTTCTGTGGATTCACATCGTGCTATCAACACCAATGATATACAACTTATGCCGGTTTATATATGGAGCATCTCAAGCCAATTCCTCGAGTCACCTTGAGACTCGGGGGCTACAATGATATGACTTAGCAAATGTTGCCGGTTTTCAGTGAAGTCAAGAACCCGAGGACGTTGGAGGGAAAGATAACCCGGTCCCAGAGGCTACTACTATATTGATGAAAATTTGAAGACCGTCAGAAAATTTCCGGCTTAGAAAGTATATGACAGTTACAAAATCCCGGCTCAATGAAGAAGTTCCGGGTCATCAGAAAGGATTCCGGTTTAAAACCCGGTTCAAGGGAAGTCAATATCACTGAAGCTATCAAATATCCGGTTTACTATCCGGTTCAAGAAAAATTTGTCTCCCGCAAAGCTCTGAAGCTCTCAAATCCGGTTTAATAATTTTCGGTTCAAAAAGGAATTAACTTCTCGCAAGTTTGAGTTTAAAGGCCGTTAGAAAATTTCTGGCTGAAAATGAAGATTCCGGTTTAAAATCCGGTTCAAGGAAAAGATGTCTCCCACAAAGCTTTGAAGCTCTCAATATCCGGTTCAAAATCCCGGTTCAAGAAGAATTTATCTCTTGCAAAAAGTTAAAAGTCGCCGAAGAGGACCTGCTGCCATGATGCGCGGTTCAAACATGGGTATCCTGCCTTATTTGGCTTATCATATTATTGATCACGTGGGGGTTTCTGTTATAAAGCAGCGTCCTATTTGCTCATTGATCCGGCTTATAAAGTCATATATGAAGAATCACTTGGGGGCTTGGTCGTATCCGAACCATAGTTACACCTCTTGATCGGCGCAATGCCACAACATCACTCGGGGGCTTGGTCGTATCCGAACCATAGTCACACCTCTTGATCAGCTCAAAGCCAAATTACTCCGGGGCCAAAGAGAGTGTTGTAAAACAACAACTCAAACATAGGCACCCACTGAGCACAGCTCAAAACGTTACTTGGGGATTCTTTGCTATCGCAATGAACTTAGAATCTACACTTGTAATGGGCTATCAAGCCATGGCTTGGAAGCCTGGTGTATACACCTAAAACCCCGGGTTAACCTGCCTCTTTAAGTAAGTCACGCCGCCCAGGTAAACCTGGTATGACCCTTCGAACTTTGACAAGTTACTCTAAAATACAGACCCTGAACTTGTCAAGTTAAAACGATGATTGGTTAAGTATTGCGGACCATCTTAAAAGGCTTTGCAAAAATGGTTTAACTCAGTGGCCTGGCAGCCCATGAAAAGCCTCGAATTTGGGGCCTGGCAGCCCGTGAAAAGCCTCGACTACAGGTTTTCATCTGCTTTTATTTGCTAAGTTTTTTCTCCTTTGATGAGATTTATGATGTTTTTGATAAACCGGCGTTCATTAACCCGGTTCGGCTTTCAACTACAAGTTGTTAGTACATGATCAATTATAATCCGGTGTTTATTAACCCGGTCTGGTTTCGACTATAAGTCGCCAGTATTATATATGGTTAATCCGGTGTTTATCACAACCCGATACGGTTTTATCATAAACCGGCACAATATGGAAGGAGTTATCAGTATTCAAGATTGGGATTATCACCCTTACTACAAAAAGTTGGTAAACCAACGATGTGATTCAATGTCACAGGTATGATATATTTCATATTTGATTATTCTTAAGTGCAGCCTTGGTTATAAACCTAGGTTATATGTTGGGCATTATGACCCGTCCGACGGTAAACCGCCAGGACACTTTAAACTTGTTGTATGCAGAAACAGGTTGAATAAAGCATGATTATAAATCACCGGCGTTTATTAAACCGGCCTGGCTTTCGACTATATGTCACCAGTATGATGATAAATTATCCGGTGTTTATTAAACTGGCCTAGCTTTAAGACGATAAGTTGCCAGTATATGATGAGAAATTATCCGGTGTTTATTAAACCGGCCTGGCTTTGGACTATAAGACGCTAGTATATATTTGGATTGCGTCATTGGAATCATGCGCTTATAAATCATTGGGTTATATTATTCAAATAACCAAACTTGGCTGAATTTTCATTATGATATTGAATGAATAAGGTTTTCATACCGGATTATATTATCTTGAATAGCCAACATGGCTGGATTTTATTATGGTTATTAATAACCGGTATTATTGAGGTTTTCAAAGTCGCTTTAGCGCAATGGCTATTATTTTATCAAAGGATATGATTTATTCTACAATGGAAGGAATAGTCTCGAGTCGCTGCAGGCTTACGACCCGGCACTTGGGGGCTACATTATTCAAATTGAGATTACATGCAAGTCTCATGTCGCTGCAAGCAGGCACCATGACACTTGGGGGCTAATGCAAAGTCATTTTTATTGGCCTTATTGAAGACCCGACTCATCACATCATAATGAGCCGGCCCTTGGGGGCTACCAATTGCTCCTGTCAACAATTCAAGGTACACAAGTCTTAAAACCATTATATGGAAAGGTCCATTGCTCAGTTGGTAAAGCACAAAGCTATTAACCTTGTGGATGTGGGTTCAAGCCCCATGATGGGGGGTTACATTATATGATGTTCTTTTCAAAGAAGTATATATAAAGTACCAGCTCAATATTATCTTACTGAGCCGGCCCTTGGGGGCTACACGTTATTGTTCAAATCTACATGATCATATTTATAAAGTCCCTGCTCATTATTGCATAAAAACCCGGCACTTGGGGGCTACATATATGGAGTATTCAGTTTTTTACTAGTGACTGAGATGAACAATATGGATTTCTTCAAAGGGGCAGTAATTATATGGAAACAAGTCTTAAGACATCACTTGCTTCTGCTCAAGACTTGGGGGCTACAGGTAATATGGATATAAGGGAGAATAATCTTCAAATTCTCAGTTCTGAGCAAACCAGATTGACCCGGTGTCTGCAACAATTATGACCCGGCGTCGGTAACAATTATGACTCGGTGCCATCCATATTTACAAACCGGCAGTTTTGGTAATATTAAACCGGCAAGTTTTACATCTTCAAACCGGCTGAAAATCAGATGAGTATTTCAAGACCAATATTTTTGTCAAATCAGAGCATTGAAGGCCGATTCAACTGGATTCTTTATTTACAAAATATCTTATGCAAGAAAATTGATTATGAAGCTGGTATATTGACTTGGATTTTTCAGAAGAAGGAAATAACAAGGACTTAAGGATGATCAGATGCCGGCTTACAAGAATATTTAACCCGGAGCGCAACCTGTCAAGTTTGTTCTTGTGTTTATGTTGCAGATCAGTTTAACATGGATAAATCCAAATTAAATTGGGGGCTAATGTCGGGGATATACCCCGCGGCGTAAACCGGCCGGAAGTATAACCCGGCCGGACTTGGCGGTTTATTTGAGACCCCGCTGACACTTGGCGATTCACCGGCGACCCACACAGACCAGACGGTTTACAAGCAACCTGCCTGAACATTATGACGCACTGTTAACCCGGCGGGCGGAATATGGGTGACAAGGCCCAAGGCCCAGAAGGCCGGTTTATGTTAATGGTGGGCCGGTTTACAAGGAAAGGCATAAGGAATATTTACCTTACAAGGAGTTAAGACCCGGACTTGTATCCGGTTTGTATTAGAAGGTAGACTAGTCCTAATCCAAATAGGACTCCACATGTAACCCGCCCCTCTAACTTATATAAGGAGGGGCAGGGCTCCCCAAAGAGGAACAAGCAAGAAGAAACAATCTCTAGGGCTAGACACAAAGAGCCGGGTTATCGGCGACTCTCTCATGATGATAATGAGACCTAGCCACAAACAGCATGTAGGGTTATTACCGGATGATGTTTCCCGGGGCCCGAAGCTGTCTAAATCCTTGTCTTGTGTTGCGTCTCTCGATTCCGCTCAACCCCTCTCAAGCTACCACATAGATGCGTTGGCCTCGCGACTAAGTCCTGACACTAAGGACATCTGCCGTGACAAATCCACGACAGTAAGCACTCGAGAATTCATTCAGGTCATGTTCTAGGAACTAAACTAATTTGTTTTGCTAGTTGGCCTAATCATGCGAGGGGGGCAGTAGCTACCTTGTGCCCATAAAGAAATTCATTGAGGTCATGTTCTAGAAACTAGACCCCTGGATCATGCTACTACTAGAGAATACTTATATTTTAGAGGAACTATAATGCTACAAGTCCAGATAGTTCAACTATATGAATTGGCAATTCAAAACAAAATTGACAGTCATTTTGGAGACTTGCCCCTACTAAAATCAACATACTGTACACACTTAATGAATGGTTTCAGATACAACCGTTTCACAAAACAATACAATTAGATTCCACTCCTGCATGCATCCATCAATCATTACATCATCAACCCAAACCAAAAAATAACCTGCACCCAGATTGAAGAGTTACCATGCAATCAGAACTCAACAGTGGAATCATTTAGAAAGACAGGAACTGCATGCACTTCATTCAGAATTCATTCAAAACGCTAAGATTCAGAACAAAGGCCATCCTAAGGTTCACAACTTCAGATAGCAGATCTCACCTGGATAGCAAAGTGGTATAGCAAATTAATGACAGGAAGAAATGGCAAACTAAATCGATGAATGGACCATCATGGATGGCTAACATGGTGATCAAGTCAATGTGGTGATCAAATCAATGTGGCAGGAGGCACTCAGTCGAGCACCTCGAGGGTGTCATACTAGGGGCCGGAGATGGAGTTGTACTCAACACCAGTAGCTACCCTGTGCACGTGTAGAAGATTTCATTGATGTTATGTTGTAGAGGCCAAACGCCATGGATGATGCTACTAGAGAATATAATCAAGCTAAGGGAAAAAACAGAAACTTTTATGAAGATACAATATTGCTATGAGCCAGATCACAAGAATATTGGTCCAGAGCAAAAAGAAAGAAATTCTTGTGAAGATGTACAGAAACCATCCATCTGTTTGTTTACGTTTCTCATACTACAGTTTGTGCATGTGACCAAATAGGTGAATTCCATATATCAGGCAAAATTATTTCAACTTACTAGTATATGAATTGGCCAGTTGGAACATAACTGACAGACATTTTGTAAGGTTACCCCAACTTGATTACTGAAATCAACACAACTTGCTACTTCTTGTCGAAATCTGAAGCAAGCCAACAAGTTTTTTGTAGGACAATCTAAAGGTACCAGCTTGGCATCGGTGAATGTATTAGCTAGCCCCACTGGTATCAATACTCAACAATTAGGTACTTCCAATCAAGGAGATGAAGGGCGCATCGCTAACAGGACAGAGCCACCATACATGATACTCCCTCTGTAAACAAATATAAGAGTGTTTGGATCACTAAAGTAGTTATCTAAACGCTCTTATATTTCTTTACGGAGGGAGTACTAACTACCAGGACAGATCGTGTCCACCGCAGCTGTCTACGCCATTCTTTCTATTCACGTATGTACATGCAGCCAAACTATAAATGTAGATCCGGATATACATACAGAACAAACTGTTTGCCTGGAAAAAACTACAGACATGCATCGTACAAATACTGCAGACCTACTACCATGAAGTAGGTCACTGTCACTGCATACATCTTTAGTTTTCCCTTTACAAAACTCTGGGAAAATCCAACAACTTGCCAGGAATTCAGTCCAAATAATGAAGCTTGAAGAGATAACTAAAGGGCAGGCATAAACTTGCCGTGAATTCACCAAACTGTTCAATTGTGCCCAGTTGCCCACCAATGATAGATAGTATGGACTGCACTGATGCAATCAGGCATAATTTTTTTTTTGAAGCGGGAGAAAAAATCATGCTGGCATGAATGATCCGTTTCTCTTCTTTTATTTATGGCTAACAAACTTAAATACGCGTCACACGCATGCAAGATTTAACCCATATACGTGAGGAGTCATTAGAGAGTCAAAACTAATTAATACTACGTATCAACATGACTAGTTTGGATTAATGTTCCTGTGCCAATTTGAGCAGTGACTAGTTCTAAAGAACTAATCGATTGAGTGGAACAAGTGCTCCGTCTAAATGCACGCAGTACTAATGTACTACTACCCTGACCGTGAAAAGAAATAAAACTTTCATGTCTTGGTACGAAATTAATAAACTTTCATGTCTTGGCGCGAAATTAATAGCTCAACTATTCTCTAAAAATTATTATACTTCTCTAGATATATATACATGGGGGCATCCATCAGATCATAATAGTTGGCAGTTGCAGCAGCTAGTGGATAAAGGAGATGGTTTGATGGTGCGGGTAAGTATGGCATGTGCAAACACTTGATATGATGTACATGAGCTGTTCTTGTACAGAACATATTTGCATAGCACATACATCAACAAATAAGCATCAGTGTGCAGAACACCAAAAACTGAAACTCATAGAACAAAATATCCTAAGCAGAGATAAGAAAATCAGCTCACATTCATGCAAGAACTAAACCCCTGTACTATATCACGTCAACATGATCTGCTAATGTGCAGAACACATTTTCAACACACACACACACACACACACACACACACACACACACACACACACTTGGTAATTTGCTGCTCACATGAGCACAGCACACACACATGGTGACATGGGCTAGAGATGAACAGGGACCACCTACATCAGAAGAGAAATGCTGGAGTCAAGGAGAGGAGGTCACCGTGGCTGTTTTTCTAGCCGATGTCAAACAGCACCGCCGCCGCCGTTGCACGGAAGCAGCAGCGCCAAGGTGCCTGGCACGCTCAGGGTCTTGTCGTCTGCATCGGTTCGGTGATGGTGTTGTACCAAACCGAATCCTGCCACACAAGGACAGGCGAAATAACAAGTTAATATGACATATATATGCTTGTCATTGACAAGTAACAAATTAAGCATTAAGTTTTCTTTGTTCTATACAAAAGTGCCCCTAAAAGTGTTCCGGTAAATAAGCTAAGCAACATGTAGCAAGTTTATTTGATTGCTTTACATTGATGACACACAGTAGTAAGATTTGATTGCTTTACAC
Source organism: Thinopyrum obtusiflorum (assembly GCA_036873465.1). NCBI lineage: Eukaryota > Viridiplantae > Streptophyta > Magnoliopsida > Poales > Poaceae > Thinopyrum > Thinopyrum obtusiflorum. The sequence continues at coordinate 20,487 of JAAAWM010011545.1, forward strand.
ACAACATCAAGTATTATTTGATAGCTTTGCGCACAACAAGATTTGATAGCTTTGTATCAGTTACAAACACAAATACATCCTAAAACCAAGCAGCGGCACGATAGGCAGGACAAGAGAGCATTCTTGCATCTGCATCAACTAAGTAACTCACTATGGTGGTTTGATTAGCGGCAGCAAAACACCTTCCAAACTTCTAATCTAATCATAATTAGATTAGATGTTCCAAACTTGTGAGCCACATGGACACATAATGGAATGTGCTCTCGCATGCTTGAATCAGAAAAAGCAAAAGAAAAAGAAAGAAATTGCATCAAACAGGGAGAGGAGAGGGGGGTGGACCTTCTAGAATTCCATGGGCAGGAGAGGTGTTAATAGGCCACGCGAAAAAGGAGCAGACCCCGATCTTGCTGTGGGCGTCGTCCTGGTGGGGAAGGAGCAGACCACAATCAGCATCCACGGCGTCGTCCTGGCACTGGCACCTACAGAGATGAGAGCATGGTGAGAGAGGGCAGAGGAGAACTCCATGGAAGAAGGAGCAGAACACATTTGCAAAAGACATACACTTGGTAATTTCCTGCTCACATGAGCACAACACACACATGGGCTAGAGAGAACATAGACCACCTACATCAGAAGAGAGTTGCTGGAGGCAAGGAGAGGAGCTCACCATGGCTGTTTCTGTAGCCAATGCCAAACAGCGCCGTCACACGGAAGGATCAGCATCAAGCTCTGAAGCCCATGTCGTCTGCATCGGTGATGGTGCTGTACCAAACCGAATCCTGCTGCACAAGGACAAAAGAAATAATAAGTTAATCTTGAGCTGAAATCCAAGAAGAAAGGGAGTCCTTGATGCTGGAGCTTGGAAAAATCGGGGGGTGACCTTGTTGAGGTAAGGTGCAGCAACACCCATGGCGTGTTCATGGCGACAAAACAGAGGAGAGCAGCAACACCAAGGGATGAGCAGCTGCAAAATAAAACAGAACAGATTGGAAACCAACAAATATGATCGTACATAGTAAGCAAGCAGCTAAAGTGGCATTTGACTACAAATCACGATATTGGAAAGCGAGTCCGAAGTGGTACGTATTCAGTTTTCAACTTTCAGCTTTGTCCTGTTACTATCATCAGGGGGAGAAGAGATTATCGTTTGTACTCCCAACAACAAACAATTAGGAAAGCATCTACATCAGTCTATACTCTTCTTAGGAAGAAGAAAGTGCAACCTACATTCAGTTGACAAAAACATTGTGCGATGTGAGCAGAAACAAGAACAACATCGATCATCTACTTCCTCCATTCGGAAATACTCCCTCCGTCCCAAAATTCTTGTCTTAGATTTGTCTAAATACGGATGTATCAAGTCACATTTTAGTATTAGGTACATCCGTATCTAGACAAATTTAAGACAAGAATTTTGGGACGGAGGGAGTAACTGTCATGGTTTTAGTTCAAATTTTGAACTAAAACCAAAAAACCACGTCAACTATTTCCGAACGGAGGGAGTACATAGTAAGGGATGGCTAAACTGCTCCTCAAGTTATGTTATGAGAAAAACATTTTCAGTTTTGAGACAAACATGAGTTTGATTGAAACATTTTCAGTTTTGAGACAAACATTTGTAGTCTGTGATGAGATCCTACTACATGGAAACAAACCGGCTAAACTAGCATGGCAGTTATATATATAAAAAAACCATTCTATGAAATAGGAGGCAGCAAGCCACCTTGACAATAACCAACTTATTCGTCGATACACACACAAACAGCTAGGAATGAGTTGTTTGCTTTCTTCTCATAGAAGGGCATCGATCGGTCAGTGCAAAACTTCACAAATTGAAACTCGTAGAAGAAGAATTCCTTGGCAGTGTTAAGAAAATCAGCTCATATAAGAACCTAACCCATGTACTGCAGCAAATCAATATGATCTGCCAATGTGGAAAACACATTTGCAACACACATACAGTTGGTAGTTTCCTGCTCACCTGAGATAAACACAGACCACCTACATTGGAAGAGAACTGCTAGTGATCATGTTATATGCCCATATGTTTAGAGCGGCAGCAACTGGGTCAGTTAGACATCCTAAACCCAGCAGAGCAACATAACCAACCAGATTAGATTAGAATAGTAGCAATCAGAGGACCAATTGATGGTTGAACTATGCGTCAATTCACATGAACCCCAGCACATGACAGGAACCATAGCATCCATCGACCCACAACGCATTGTGAAACAAATTATGACCATCTATCAGATTCCAATCCCTAGCGCGGCATAGCCGTGGCGAGCACAGAGCAACCAGAGGCGTGGAGCAGAGGAAGGAGAGGAGCTCACCGTGGCTGCCGTGTAGCCGATGCCGAAGAGCACCGCCGCCGTTGCATGGGAGCGGAAGGCGCAGAGGCTTAGGTGCATAGGACGATGAACCCCTTCTCCTCTGCTGTACCGTACCGAATTGTGCTGCACAAGAAGGACAGGAGAAAATATCAAATCTTGATCTGAAATCTTGGGCTAAATATCAAATCTTTAAGTTTCTTGGCACACCTCTGTTTTGAAAAACTAAGAAGTATAATTTAAGTCAACCATACATAGCCAAGGTCTTTAGTTACACTAGAAGAAAAATTCATAGCCTATACATCATTACAACAAAATAAAACAGATTGGAAACCAACAAATAAGATCCTACATAGTAAGCAAGCAGTTAAAGTGGCATTTGACTACAAATCACGAGATTGGAAAGTGAGTCCAAAGTAGTACATATTCAGTTTTCAACTTTCAGCTTTGACCTATTAGTATGAACGGAGAATTACATTAATGTTTGTACTCCCAACAAATAACAATCAGGAAAGCATCTACATACACAGTTTATTCTCTTATCTTGGGAACAAGAATAGCATCAATCATCTACATAGTAAGAGATGGCGGAACTAGGATTCCTAAAAAAAACTAGTCTTCAAGTTATGTTATGAGAAACATTTTCAGTTTTGAGACAAACATTTATTGATTGAAATATTTTCAGTTTTGAGACAAACATGTATAGTCTATGTTGAGATCCTACTGCGTGGGAACAAACCGGCTAAACTAGCTTGGCAGTTTTTTATATCAATTTTTTTTGAACCTATATCAAATCAATAAAAGCTGAACAACCCGACTAAAGGCAATTATTGTGCAATAATCCTCCCTAATCGCAGAGACAAAAATGTACCACTAGTGAGCCACATAGGTACTGCAAGCTGCTCATGCTCCTGTTTTAATTGGAAAGCGAGAAAGAACAAAAACATGAAGGGAAGGATGTTTGACCGCATACAGGTTTTTACAAGGCCTCATGTCCCAATCACATGAAACGATTTAGCTAACAATTGATAGCTTTTAGCGGCCCGAGTAAATGAGTATGCTCAAGCAATAATCACGTGAGAAATCTCTTAGTCCCAGCTGCATGTAAAGCCGATACCGATGCAAGACGTACAACCATATCAACTAGAAATCTATCGGCAGTAGGCTGTGGCCGGTCAGGTACGTGCGCAAACGTGACCATAAACCCCTCCGTAGCAGCCTGCCACGGATGGCGAGATGGCCAGCAGAAAGTTCAGCACGGTTCGATGGCCATGGACATGCATGCGAGCGAGCGAGCAAGCAAACAGAGCGTGAGAGGGGGCAGAGGAGGGGGGCTTACCATCAGCTATGGTGGAATGGGATAGGAAACATGGGATAGGAAACACCACGGACACCGCACCGTGGAGTTGAGTAGGCTCTGCCCTGCACCCGTGCGCGTGAGGAGCTGCACGTAGCAAATCGAAATGCACACCTCCAAATCATACTGCATCGAGTTGAGTTGGCGATGCTGCACAAGTGGGAGAGAAAAGCAAGCACGTCAGGCAAGGAGGGGAAGAAGGAGAGATTGAATAGGAGATGAGAGGAGAGGAGAGGGGGACTGACCTTGATTGATGTCGTCTGCTGCTGATTGTCCTGGGAAGTGGGGCTGAAGGAAGAACCTTGACGAGCACCTGCGTGCGGAAGAGGAAGAGGAAGAGGGAGGAAATCAAATCGCAACCTTGACATGCCTGAGGAAGGGGGAGGGAAGGGGGCGGACCTTGTCCATGGTGTCCATCTCCTCAAGACAAGAGCCTGTTCCTGTACCGCCGCCATGGACTGCCTGCTGTGGGTCGCCATGGTGGTGCTGCTGAGTAAATAGGCAATTTTTCGACTAATTTAATCCATAAATAGATGACTAGCATGGCATTGACAGAATTAATGATATACTGATACTGATCTAAACAAGCACGTACTATGCAAACAGTAGACAGATCTACACATAATGCTAGTACTGCTAATGCGGAAATAATCAGGAGAGGGATAAACGCGTTATACCCTCCAGTAGGCCATGCAGAGGCCGCCGCGGCGGTGGCGGCAGCAGAGGCATCCTCGGCGGCCTTCTTGTCGGCTTCAACTTTCTCGGCGGCGGCACGTTCAGCGTCGGTGGACATGGTGATGATGGGGGCGACGCGGACGTAGAGGAAGTAGACGAACAGCGAGCAGTCACGTGGTCGCTTCCCAAAAACCTATTCGCCCCTCTCCCGTACAGGAACCAGAGGGGCGGGGTTTCGGAGACCTGCTCTCCCGTCGACCGTGTACGCGGCGGACGGGATGGAGTCACCGGCGGCAGCAGGAGCAAAGGAATGACGGTGGGCAATGCGCGTGAGCAGATGTGATCTGTTCGTGGCGGCTAGGGTTAGGAGACTCCGCACACTTATATAGGCGCAGCCGCGTGGAGAGACGTGGGCTCGACCCACGTCTGAGTCCGTGACAGCCCATGATCCGATGTCTCAGATCGTGGCCCAGCTGTCAGAAAACTCTCCGTTACTGACTGGCAAAAATAAGCACGTAGGTGTGAGCTCGGCTCGGCTCATTCCCGCAACCCACGGCCCGGCGCGTCGTGGCGTGGCGAGGCGGGCGGCGGAGGAGGAGTGCGCGAGGGCCTCTTCTATTCTCAAGCTCCAATAGCATATAGAAGAGAAACCCTTATAAGGAGGTCCAACTCCTCTCCAACTTCCGGGGTGGGACTAAACTTCCCACTACACCTAGTGCCAATAAACCCACATGGGCCCTTAGAGATTTTTCAGAAATTGCTATATGGGCCTAAAGCCCATCCCAAAATTTCAGCAATCCCCCACCAGATCTCGAGGGCCCATTGTGTCCTCTGTTCCAATTGCTGTTTTGATATACCAGTGTTTCAGTGAAGACCTGTTAAGGTTGAGCTTCACCTAGAGCAAGTAGCTACACTCCTTCACAACTGAACAATGGACTAAGCCTTGAATTGTCAGTTTGGCGTAAAGAAGCTTCACCACATGTCTTACTAGTACTAGGTTACCGAAGGCTGACCCCTCGGGTGGAGCATATAAGTCACACTCCTGGCCTATTCATAAGCTTACTAGAGATCACCCCAATCTCATAGACTGTGACCAGCAGTCGGGCTCACATAGGTGTGTTCCTCCAAAGATCGCTCTGTAGGATAGCATCTTGCTTACATAAGCTTTGGAACACATTAAGACAGTAGTCATCCTACCATACAGTATCGAGAGTATTGCATCTCCAACGGAGTGGGTTAGTATAGTTACTCTCCTCAATTCACCACTGGCTTGTTTTCCCAGGTCCTACTTCACGGGATCTCCGATCACATAGGTTGGGTTACCACCATGGCAACTAATGTCGGTCTCATACCCATCTCCCTCGATGCACTATCTATCACAACACGTGATAGCCCTTTTGTAAAAGGGTCTGCCAGATTCTTAGCCGTATGGACATACTCCAACGCTATCACTCCGGAGTTTCTTAACTTTCTGACAGCTTTTAGTCTCATTCTTATGTGTTTGTTGGACTTCATGTTGTCCTTTGAACTCTTCACCTTGGTGATGACAGTCTGATTGTCACAGTTCATAAGGATAGCCAGAACCGGTTTATCAACCAATGGCAAGTCCATCAAAAGATCTCGAAGCCATCCTGCTTCGACACCAGATGTGTCTAATGCTGTTAATTCTGCTTCCATTGTTGATCTCGTTAAGATCGTTTGCTTGCAAGACTTCCAGGAAACAGCGCCACCTCCAAGAGTAAACATATACCCAGTTGTGGCCTTCATCTCATCAGCATCAGAGATCCAATTCGCATCACTATACCCTTCAAGTACCGACGGGTATCCGGTATAGTGAAGTCCGTAGTTCATAGTACCTTTCAGATAGCGCATAACTCTCTTAATAGCATGCCAATGTACATCACCCGGGTTGGAAACAAACCGGCTCAGTTTGCTCACAGCAAACGCGATGTCAGGCCTCGTTGCGCTCGCTAGGTACATGAGTGAACCAATGATTTGAGAGTATCTTAGTTGATCCTTAGCTGTGCCTTCAAACTTTCGAACCAACACACTAGGATCATATGGTGTTTGAGATGGTTTGTAGTCCGAATATCCAAAACGGCTAAACACCTTCTCAACATAGTGGGATTGTAGAAGTGTAATCCCACCCTCATTATCTCTCAGTAGCTTGATGTTCAAGATAACATCAGCCACACCAAGGTCTTTCATCTCAAAGTTCTGAGATAGAAATGATTTGACCTCCTCAATGACTTTGAGGTTTGTTCCGAATATCAGTATGTCATCAACATACAAGCACAGTATAACTCCTTCACCCCCACCATGGCGATAGTATACACATTTGTCAGCTTCATTAACAACGAAACCAACAGATGTCAGAGTTGTATTAAACTTATCATGCCATTGCTTAGGTGCTTGCTTCAGGCCATATAAAGATTTCAGCAACCTACACACCTTTCTTTCCTGATCATCTATCACAAAGCCATCTGGCTGTTGCATATAGATTTCCTTGTTTAGCTCTCCATTCAGAAAAGCCGTCTTAACATCCATCTGGTGGACAAGAAGACCATGTGAGGCCGCCAACGAGAGTAATACTCGAATGGTGGTCAGTCTGGCCACATGTGAATAAGTATTGAAGAAATCTTTCTCTTCTTTCTGGTCATAGACCTTGGCCACAAGCCTAGCCTTGTACTTTTCAATCGTACCATCGGGCCTAAGCTTCTTTTTGAACACCCACTTACATCCCAATGGTTTGCAACCATAGGGACGCTCAGTGATCTCCCATGTCCCGTTAGCCATGATGGAATCCATCTCGCTACGGACCGCATCCTTCCAGTAGTCAGCTTCTGGAGAGGCATACGCTTCTGAAATAGAAGTGGGAGTATCATCCACGAGGTACACGAAGAAATCATCACCAAAGGTCTTTGCAGTCCTTTGTCTCTTGCCCCTACCAAGGGTTTCCTCGTCATCCTCCTCAGGATTTTCATCATGTGTTCATTCATAATATTCCATAGGAATGGCAGGCTCAGGAGTCTCCTCAGATTCCTGTCTAGAAGTGCTTTGCATATCTCTCATAGGAAAAATATCCTCGAAGAATGTAGCATCCTTAGACTCCATAATTGTACCGACCTTCTGGTCAGGTACCTCAGATTTCACTACTAGAAATCTATAGCCAACGCTGTTCTTAGCGTAGCCCAAATTAACGCAGTCCACAGTCTTAGGTCCAAGCTTACGCTTTTTGGGGATCGGCACATTCACTTTCGCCAAACAGCCCCAAGTACGCATGTATGAGAGTGTTGTCCTTCTCTTCGCCCATTTCTCATAGGGAGTGATCTCATTATCCTTTGTCGGAACTTTATTCAGGGCATGACATGCCGTCAATATAGCCTCCGCCCACCATGCCTTGGATAAACCCGATGTATCTAACATGGCGTTAACCAAATCAGTTAGAGTACGATTTTTTCGCTCGGCAACCCCGTTTGACTGGGGTGAATAGGGAGGCGTCCTCTCATGAATAATACCGTGTTCCGCACAAAAGGAATCAAACTCACTCGAGAAGTACTCTCCACCACGATCTGACCGAACTCGTTTAATGTTCTTTTCAAGTTGATTCTCAACTTCTGCCTTATAGATTTTAAAGTAGTGTAGAGCCTCATCTATAGTATTTAACAGATACACATAGCAATATCTAGTGGAATCATCTATCAATGTCATAAAGTATTTCTTTCCACCTTTAGTCAACACACCATTCATCTCACAAAGATCAGAATGTATGAGTTCTAATGGTGCCAAGTGTCTCTCCTCCGCAGCCTTGTGAGGCTTGCGAGGTTGCTTAGCTTGCACACACGAAAGTCACTTAGAACCTTTGGCCAAAGTGAAACTCGGGATTAAATCCAACTTAGCTAGCCGCGTCATAACACCGAAACTAATGTGACAAAGACGTGAATGCCAAACTTCAGATTCATTAACATTCGAATGAATATGGTTCACGACTTTATTACAAAAATCTGTGAGGGAAAGGCGGAACATCCCTTCGCTCTCATAACCTTTTCCAACAAATAGTCCATACTTAGTAACAACTAATTTATTAGACTCGAAGACCAACTTAAACCCTTCTCTACATAGAAGGGAGCCACTAACGAGGTTCTTCTTGATGGCGGGGACATGCTGCATGTTCTTCAGCTGCACGATCCTTCCCGAAGTAAACTTCAGATCGACCGTGCCAACACCATGAACAGAAGCACTCGCGCCATTCCCCATCAGTACGGACCCGTGGCCTGTGACCTGGTAAGAAGTGAACAATGAAATGTCAGCACACACATGAACACCTGCACCTGTGTCCACCCACCAATCGGTGGGCTGAAACACTGAAAAAACAGTAAATAGATTACCGTACCCAGATGCATCATTCTCATTGTTGCCCATAATCATGTTGACAGACTTGGAGTCCTGTCCTGACTTCTTAAACTTGTTTGGGCACTTGTTGGCCCAATGTTCAACCGAACCACAAGTAAAACAACCCTCATCCTTCTTGTTCTTCTTGAAGGTCTTCTTACCCTTCTTCTTAAAGTCGGTATTGTGTTGGACACCGTTCTTTCCCTTGGGCTTGTGGGAGTTGAAGTTCCTCTAGTTCACCATGTTGGCGACAGAAGTCCCTTCAGCCCCTTTTCCGTGCGAGTCCTTTGCCCTCGAATTCTGCTCAACACTCAGATGGCCAATGACATCCTCCACTGAGAATTCACGCCTCTGATGTTTCAGAGTGGTGGCAAAGTTCCTCCAAGAATTAGGAAGCTTAGCGATTATGCAGCCCACGACAAACTTGCCCGGTAAATCGCACTTAAGAAGCTCAAGCTCCTTAACAATGCATATTATCTCATGAGCCTGCTCCAGTACAGGACGGTTTTCAACCATCTTGTAATCGTGGAACTGCTCTATAACATACATTTCACTCCCAGCGTCGGTGGCCCCGAACTTAGATTCGAGCGCCTCCCACAAGTCCTTGGCGACATTCACATGTAAATATGCGTCGACCAGTTTATCTCCGATCACGCTAAGAACTGCTCCGAGAAACACGACGGTGGCCTCCCTGAACGCCTTCTCCTGTTCAGGAGCTATCGTTCCCGTGGGCACACCGGCGACCCAGAATACGTTCATAGCCATGAGCCATAAAGTGGTCTTAGTCTGCCAACGCTTAAAGTACGTACCGGTAAATTTATCCGGTTTCAGTGCAGCGGCAAAGCCACTTGCCGAAAAATTCCTACACATAATAGGTTTTTGGATTGCTGAGTAAATAGGCAATTTTTCGACTAATTTAATCCATAAATAGATGACTAGCATGGCATTGACAGAATTAATGATATACTGATACTGATCTAAACAAGCACGTACTATGCAAACAGTAGACAGATCTACACATAATGCTAGTACTGCTAATGCGGAAATAATCAGGAGAGGGATAAACGCGTTATACCCTCCAGTAGGCCATGCAGAGGCCGCCGCGGCGGTGGCGGCAGCAGAGGCGTCCTCGGTGGCCTTCTTGTCGGCTTCAACTTTCTCGGCGGCGGCACGTTCAGCGTCAGTGGACATGGTGATGATGAGAGCGACGCGGACGTAGAGGAAGTAGACGAACAGCGAGCAGTCGCGTGGTCGCTTCCCAAAAACCTATTCGCCCCTCTCTCGTACAGGAACCGGAGGGGCGGGGTTTCGGAGACCTGCTCTCCCGTCGACCGTGTACGCGGCGGACGGGATGGAGTCACCGGCGGCAGCAGCAGCAAAGGAACGACGGTGGGCAATGCGCGTGAGCAGATGTGATCTGTTCGTGGTGGCTAGGGTTAGGAGACTCCGCACACTTATATAGGCGCAGCCGCGTGGAGAGACGTGGGCTCGACCCACGTCCGAGTCCGTGACAGCCCACGATCCGACGTCTCAAATCGTGGCCCAGCTGTCAGAAAACTCTCCGTTACTGACTGGCAAAAATAAGCGCGTAGGTGTGAGCTCGGCTCGGCTCATTCCCGCAACCCACGGCGCGGCGCGTCGTGGCGAGGCGGGCGGCGGCGGAGGAGTGCGCGAGGGCCTCTTCTATTCTCAAGCTCCAATAGCATGTAGAAGAGAAACCCTTATAAGGAGGTCCAACTCCTCTCCAACTTCCGGGGTGGGACTAAACTTCCCACTACACCTAGTGCAAATAAACCCACATGGGCCCTTAGAGATTTTTCAGAAATTGCTATATGGGCCTAAAGCCCATCCCAAAATTTCAGCAGGTGCTTCCGGTGGTCTTGCCGCTGCACCTCCAAGAACGAGATGAGATGGGTGGGTCGGCGAAAGAGAGGTACGTAGAAGAGAAGGAGAGGAGGGATTCCATACCATATCGCCGTCATCGAGGCCCGTCGTCGTCGCCATCGGTCGCCATCGGTCACCATGGCCGGGCGGCTAGGGCTTCCGGCGAGGAGTGATGGAGGGAAGGCGGATCTGACATGACCATGGGCTGAGCAGCACGAGCGGATCCGTGGCCATGGAGAGAAGGGGCACCGGGGTTGGGGGAGACGACGGCGGTGGCTGGGGTTGGGTAGGGAATCGGGGGGAGAGAGAGAGAGAGGGAGAGAGAGAGTGTGTGTGTTGGTTCTTTGTGGACTGATGAAACTTTTCGATTTTCGTTGAATGAATGAATGATGAAAACGTTGGTTACTTGGTTGGGTCAACTATTTCGGCACGGGGCACGCCGCTCATCAACAGGTTACCATTGTCCTTCCCTCCATTGGGAGTGGCAGTCGTGCATCGACTCGGCAAATGCCCCAATGGCGACGGACTTGCCCGCAAGGACATCCTGCCAACAACCATCTATTTGTGTGTGCGTGCGTGTGTCGTGCTCTCGAAGCTAGCTCATTTGTGTTGTTCATACAGTGAGCTCTTGGAGGCCCGGTGGACCTCCCATCACCGTCCTCCAGACGCTACGTGATCTCTCTGTCGATTGACCTCCTTCGACTCCGGTGCACATCCGAACGTCGCCCTCATGAAGCACCGGCTGCCGGCGGCCCGGTGAACGGATCTCCGGTGTCTATGTGCCAATGGCTTACTGCTTCTTCGGCAAAACTAGGTAACCAAATGGTGGCACTGCCTAGGTGTGTCGACATAATAAAGCAGTGTCCATGTTATATTTCTTTGTACTATATTTTTTTTTTGCTCCTGTACATGCATACCTTCGTGACAATAATACTGTATGACACTATTACATACCGCGGGTGATCGATCGATGACGGAAACAAACAAAAACAAACAGCTAGCTGCCCCTCTTGATGATGGATTTTTTTTTTTTTGAGAGGACTCTTGATGATGGATTTGACGAGAGGAACTGAGAGCGACCGAGCCGAGCTGCTCCATCCCGCGAGTGTGGCCACAAACTGTGTGTGCCAGGGGTCTCGCGTGGCCGCCCCGCTATATTTATCCTACTCGCGCGCGCACGACCGTACGCAACACGGTCCAGTCTTCAGACGTATTCCGACCTGCATCAGACGTATTCCGACCTGCATCAACACGGTCGATCAGCAGGTGGTGGCGGGGCGGAGGAGGGGCTGCTGCTCCGGGCTCCGGCTATGGGTGCGGCTTTGGATCAGGACGTTTTTCCGTCGCGTCAGGAGGAGTGAAGTCTGAAATAAACCCTATGGTTGTAGAGCTCGACGAAATTGAACCCTCACGTCTAAATCCCTGAAATCTGTACCACAACCTTGCATATCCCGGTCATTTTGAACCTTTTGGTATTTCTAAGAAAGGATTTGGTGACGTGGCACTCGGAGGCTGGGATTGTTGATTCTGACTGAATCAATGACTGCCACATCGGCTTGCTCACATGGGAGCCACCGCCATGCCCATTTGACCACTGCTGGCTATCCGCGTTGCGCTCCGGCGCTGCCAGTACGAGCTCCACTGGCCACTGCCTCCTGTCCATGCTCCGCGTTAGTCTGAAATAAACCCTATGATTATAGGGCTCGACGGAAATGAACCCTCACGTCTAAATCCCTGAAATCTGTACCCTGACTTAACCGATCCCGGTCGTTTTGAACCTTGAGGTCGTATCCAAACAGAGGATTCCTAAATATCACCTGGAAAGACCGGGATCCATTACTCAGCCAACACCTGCAGATGGGTCCCATGAAACCAAACCCCTTCCGTCGGCACTCAGCAGCATCGCCGTGGACTGCACCTCGTGCGACGGCCACGGGAGCTGCGTGACACGCAACCACTCATGGCCGAGCCAGGATCACCGGCTGGCGTACCAGGACCTGCTCATTCTTGGTGCTAGCCATTGCTGCACAGCCAGCTTCGTACACCAGCGAGCTGTCGGATGTCTCCCCAGATCCTGCATCGCTTGGGCTGTCAGGCGTCTTGCCTGCCATGGCGCCGCCCGCGCTGCCTTGGATCGCCGGTTTCTTCGTCACTCGGGAGCTGCGCATCTCATCGATCCCGGGGCCGTGCGCCTCACCGACTCCCTTGCCACAGGCGCTGCCGCTATGCGGCGTGACTTGCTGAAACCAGGGCCACGTATCTAGCGAGGCGTGCACACCGGCCGTGGTAATATTCGGCAATTCGGTGTGTTTCACGCCGGGGTCGCCGTGGTGGTCCAAAAACATTTTTACCTGGCTCGGCGCTTGGTGTCATGCACCAGCTCGTTGTAGAGCTTTACCAATGTTTGCGGGCTACATGCACGTACAAGCCAGCAAGCTACAGGCATGCTTCTGATTACACCGGCTAGACGCGTATATATACGCATATACAGGCGTGCTACTGATCTATTCCCGGCGAGAAACACGACACACGCAAGGTAGAATAAGAAGTCGACGACGAAGATGTACAGGCCGAAGCACGGGACACGGTCCACCCAGAGATCGTTCCCGGACGGGGCAGCGAGCTAGAGCATGGACCCCCCCCCCCCCCCCCCCCCCCCCCCCCCCCCCCCCCCCCCCCCCCCCCCCCCCCCCCCCCCCCCCCCCCCCCCCCCCCCCCCCCCCCCCCCCCCCCCCCCCCCCCCCCCCCCCCCCCCCCCCCCCCCCCCCCCCCCCCCCCCCCCCCCCCCCCCCCCCCCCCCCCCCCCCCCCCCCCCCCCCCCCCCCCCCCCCCCCCCCCCCCCCCCCCCCCCCCCCCCCCCCCCCCCCCCCCCCCCCCCCCCCCCCCCCCCCCCCCCCCCCCCCCCCCCCCCCCCCCCCCCCCCCCCCCCCCCCCCCCCCCCCCCCCCCCCCCCCCCCCCCCCCCCCCCCCCCCCCCCCCCCCCCCCCCCCCCCCCCCCCCCCCCCCCCCCCCCCCCCCCCCCCCCCCCCCCCCCCCCCCCCCCCCCCCCCCCCCCCCCCCCCCCCCCCCCCCCCCCCCCCCCCCCCCCCCCCCCCCCCCCCCCCCCCCCCCCCCCCCCCCCCCCCCCCCCCCCCCCCCCCCCCCCCCCCCCCCCCCCCCCCCCCCCCCCCCCCCCCCCCCCCCCCCCCCCCCCCCCCCCCCCCCCCCCCCCCCCCCCCCCCCCCCCCCCCCCCCCCCCCCCCCCCCCCCCCCCCCCCCCCCCCCCCCCCCCCCCCCCCCCCCCCCCCCCCCCCCCCCCCCCCCCCCCCCCCCCCCCCCCCCCCCCCCCCCCCCCCCCCCCCCCCCCCCCCCCCCCCCCCCCCCCCCCCCCCCCCCCCCCCCCCCCCCCCCCCCCCCCCCCCCCCCCCCCCCCCCCCCCCCCCCCCCCCCCCCCCCCCCCCCCCCCCCCCCCCCCCCCCCCCCCCCCCCCCCCCCCCCCCCCCCCCCCCCCCCCCCCCCCCCCCCCCCCCCCCCCCCCCCCCCCCCCCCCCCCCCCCCCCCCCCCCCCCCCCCCCCCCCCCCCCCCCCCCCCCCCCCCCCCCCCCCCCCCCCCCCCCCCCCCCCCCCCCCCCCCCCCCCCCCCCCCCCCCCCCCCCCCCCCCCCCCCCCCCCCCCCCCCCCCCCCCCCCCCCCCCCCCCCCCCCCCCCCCCCCCCCCCCCCCCCCCCCCCCCCCCCCCCCCCCCCCCCCCCCCCCCCCCCCCCCCCCCCCCCCCCCCCCCCCCCCCCCCCCCCCCCCCCCCCCCCCCCCCCCCCCCCCCCCCCCCCCCCCCCCCCCCCCCCCCCCCCCCCCCCCCCCCCCCCCCCCCCCCCCCCCCCCCCCCCCCCCCCCCCCCCGGCAAGGTCAGTGGATCTCCATTGTCTCTGGTGGCTGCGGAGTGACGGCGGGGACCATTGATCTTGGTGTTGGATGCGAGGTTGGTTTTGGTGGTGTAGCAATGGCCGCGGGCAATTGGCTCTGATGCTAAACGTTGGATCCATGATCCAACGACCCAGAATCCACCGTACCATGGGGTCATGGGAGATGTGGGAGCACATGATATTATCCCTTGGTTGGTGCTGTAGGGTCTATTTTTTATGCCACTATGATGGAGGCAATGATGCCTCACGCATCCACCTGTGGCTAACCATAGTTCGTCTATGGTGGAGTTGAACATCGAGAGGAAGACAACCCCACTAAGGGCATCTCTTGCCCTTCCCTTCAAATTTAACCCCCCCCCCCAAACAAAAAAAAAACCCTTCAACCCTTAACTCCTTAAATTTGAGGAGTTAAAAAAAGTGTGCACCTAACCTTTCCCGTGGAACTTAACTTCCTAAAAAAATCTTTGGTAATTCCTCCATCCGTTTGCATAGATACTCCATTTCAACTTGATGTTTTCACAACAAATTAATTTGAAACTTGATAATTCCAATTAACACATTTCAAGGACACTTCAAATTCAAAGACACTATAGGTCGAAATGAAGTAATGACCCAAATAAAACATGACTAAAGTACAAGAATCAAGTGTTATGAAGTTGCCACAAGTGCTCAACATGATCATCTGGGAGTTGGTGATGAGCTTCTCGATCTCGTGATGCGATGCCAGGAATCTTTGGGTCATGTTTGCTTGATGTTGTGGCTAGACATGTTCCCCATTACAGAGGCACCGAAAGTTCTTCGGTTGTCCTCTCTCATACTCGATGATCACGTGGTGCATGAGAGTACATGTTGTCATGATCTACCATAGTACCAATGGGTTCCAATACTCAACTGGGCCATGAATCGCAAAGCACACCAAAAACTCTCTCAACATCCTTTTTGACGAATTTTTGGCACTCTGCAATGTGAGCTATGTGGTTGCCTACCATACGCTGAATTGTCTTCGCTAATATGACCCATGGAGGACAGATGCCGCCAGCAAGGTAGTAGACCATGTTGTACTAGCGTCAAGTGAAAACATAGTTACAAGATGGAGCTTGGCAATTAGCTGTCCGCAAGCATGGTCGGCTCTATGTTTCGGAAGGCCCTAGGGCGAACTCGACGGCATGGGCCCCTAAGTCCTAAGACTATATACAAAGAATTAGAAATTTGTACATCAGAACCCTAATCATATGTACTGAAATTGGGGATAGATCGTGGATAATACGTATGTGTGAAGATGGCTGGACTCGTGGTCGCTGTCTCGGGGATAGCATTGCCGGACGTGAGCGAGGGGGGCAACGGCAACATGCCAGGCGCACAACACAACACCAGGGGCAAGCCGGCAAGGCTGTCGCACAACGCAACGGCGACAAGATCGAGAAGCGGACGAGCGATGGTTTAGTGTTCACGGTCGAAGAGATGAAGCAGTTGTCATATTTAGATTGGATTCACATGTGTGGCCGTGCATACACTTCACCCCTGGACCTGGTCGCTAGCAATTGGGCCTAGCCCATCTTCTTTGTTTTCTCTCTTAATTTTTTCCCTACTCAATTTTTTGTTGGGCTATACTTACATACCAGATCATCCCCCCCCCCCCCCCCCCCCCCCCCCCCCCCCCCCCCCCGGGGCATGGGCCCTGGGTGATCGCCCCTCTGGCCATACACTAGGGTTGGCCCTGGCAGCAAGCCTTTCGAATATAGGTGATCTCTATGGGACAATAAGGTCATTGTGAGAGCCAGTCCAAAGTACAATTGCCAAATCCATAGATCCTCTGTCTCTGTATCCTCCCATCTTCCTCATGAATGATCACGACCATCGCCATCTCAAAATCATAATCATCATCAATCTTCTTCATTCCCCGATGAAGAGTCATCGAAATACATCTCCCACAACCTCTTCATCTAGACAATGCAACATCGAATGGTCAATTTGAATGAAAGAATGACCAAAAATAGAGAAAAGGGGACTAACGAGGGGGCACTTAATAGACCTCAGTGTAGTCGTACACACCACCGAGGAAGCACACAACAACTTGGCTCGACGTTGTTAGCTCGAGCACGGTTCGGCTTTGACCTTCTGCTCCTCCAACAGTTCCTTTTCTGAGGACTCGTGGCACCACGGTTGCCCACATCGGGTTGAAGCTCGCGGCGGTGTCAGCGGAGAGAGGCGGCGCTGCGGGGACTCGATGGCCCCCCCCCCCCCCCCCCCCCGGGCTCGATGGGCTGCAGGGGGTCGGAGCTGCGGGGACTCCTCGACATGGAGGTACATGGTGGGAGAAGCTGGTGGTTCGAGAGATAGATAGAGAAGTCACGCGCGAGAGAGAAATGTGAGGAGATTTTGTTCGATGCTCAAATTTGACCCAGGAAGGGGTTCTCCTCAAAATTGTGAGGCACTAAACATTTTTGGGAATGACTAGAAAGGGTTTAACTCATCAAAAGAGAACTAAAAGAATTTAGTGGTGGGCGAAATTGTTTTGTTATGTGCTGAGAACACCTCAAAAGTCATTTTCTATACAAATGTTCCTTACTAAAGAAAAACATTAAATATACAACACCTAACTACGTTGTACTTCCTCCGTAAAGAAATATAAGAGCGTTCCACTACTTAGTGATCTAAACGCTCTTACATTTCTTTACAGAGGGAGTAACTTGTAAGCCAAAGCTTAGACTGTTTGGTTAGGGTACACGTGCCAAGTTCCATATTTTTTTTATCTCTTTTATTACTCCCATCCTGCTATCCATCTTTGCTTATGTTTACACTTTTCACCATCTGTCTCTATTCAGTACACGCCCACTCGTTAGTCTCACTGTCTACTATATATATCACTCCTTTTCTATCCACATTATCTCGCTCCATGTCATATAGAGACTTTGCCATGAGTGTGGATCCTACGTATTCACCTTTGTAAGATACCCGTAGTGAGAGGTCCCCGCAAAAAAATAATAGTGAGAGGTATATGTAGGCAGTACCGAAGTGTGGGTGTTTGATATCCCATTTGCATCGTAAGGAAATGACACGCGTGCTCCCAAATGTAGTTTCTGACCAAGGCAATCGATATACTATTAATCATCATGATCAGTTGGGGACGAGAGGTATCGGGAGGCACCTAAGTGCTTTGGTATCTGTTCAGCCGAAATGTACTCGTGGTTTCCGGAGTCATCTATTTTAGTTTTGTTAGTTTACCTATATTGATGTTGTCAGTCTCTAAGGTGCCCAAAGTGGTACAATGTGTGGTAGGAAAGCTGTGTTTCTGGACTCTTCCAATGAGTGCTCCATGTATGCTATGTTTACTAAGATGTAACAACATAATTCCACTTGAATGAATTTTGAGAAGGGCTTGCAGTTTCTTAATCATAAAAGTCCGAAAGTACAGCGTGTGAAATACAATTCGGAGGAATTTGTAACCAAGTTTTGCACAGATTATAACTACAGCCCTCTTTCGCTAAACGGTGCGCTAATCTTTGTAACCAAGTTTTGCACAGATTATAACTACAGCCCTCTTTCGCTAAACGGTGCGCTACCTGATTAGCCGTGCGCCGCGCCCAAATCACCTTGTGCTCCATGGAATTTGGCTTTCCTTTAATCTCTTCAATTAGAGGCCCGTGTGACGACCTATTCAGCATTGGGTTGTTTAAGCTCCTAACAACCCCTTGGTTATCTGTCTCCAGTATGATCCTCGATGTTCCCAGTTCCATCGCCAAGTCCACCACACGACGACATGCTAATAGCTCCGCATGCTCCGGATCAGCCACCGACGGGAAAAAATGGCAAGCTCCAGCAATGAACCTGCCAAGGTGATCACGTAAGATTGCCCTGCCACTTCCTTCACCAGATAGCTTAGAATAAGCACCATCCGCATTGGCCTTGGTCCAACCCTCGTCCGGCGGTTGCCAGTGCTGTCGCTGTGGAGGATGGGTCGCCTGGCGTGGTTCTTTCAGCGAATGCCATTCTTCTAGCAACCGGCATGCTCTATCAGCAACAAGGCTGTGATCCTCGATACATTTACCATCCTTAGCTTCATTACGCGTGAGCCAGGAGTGATAAATTACCATCATCACTAGTTCCTTATCAGCCTCTGAAGCTTTGCCCAACCATTCCAAGTACCAGTTTTGCAGTTCCTGTGGCGATTCAATGAACGAAGGTGGAGCCTGAATCTTCAAACCATGTGTCTGTCTCAACCTCTTCCAGATATGCAGCGAACGAGGACACCTCCAGAAGCGGTGGATGGCCGACTCCTCCCTGCCACAAGCTACACAAAACACACCCAGCTTGATGCATCACTTGCGTAGTTCAACACCTGTAGCAAGCCCATTCCTTGCAAGCCTCCAGTTATGCACCTTGACCTTGTTTGGCACGTCAGTGCTCCAAAGCTCCAACCAGCCTTTGTGCGCTGCGACCGAAGAAGAGCACTTAGCAGTACTGGCCAACAGCTTTTTCCGATCCATACAAAGGTGATAAGCCGAGCGCACAGTGAAGACACCATTCTTTGTAAAGTTCCATGCCACATAGTCCTCCTTGCCAGGTCCTCCCACACTAATTTGCTTAATATCATTCACATCAGTAGCATGGAAGGCTTGTTCAATTTTCCTTGTATTCCATTGCTTCCCCTGTTCATCCAATAGGTCACTAACCTTGTGAATATTATGCATCGATTTAAAACCCACAGGTTTCAGGGAACCCCTTCGAGGAATCCAATTATCCTTCCATACATCAATCGTACTTCCATCACCAATCCTCCAAATCAATCCATTCTTCAACATATCACGGCCATGGCAAATGCTTCGCCAAGTGTACGAGCCCCTTTTGGGACAGGAAACTGACAGCAAATGCGAGTCCTTGAAGTACCTAGCCTTAAGAACACGGGCACAGAGAGAGTCCAGGACTGTTAGCAGCCGCCAGGCCTGCTTAGCCAGCAGCGCCTGATTGAAAGCTTCGTAATCTCGAAAACCAAGTCCGCCCGCTCTCTTAGCCAGACACATTTTGTCCCAGGCAATCCAGTGCACCTTTCGATCTCCATTAGTTGCACCCCACCAAAAGTTAGAGGAGATAGTAGTCAAGTTCCGGCACAATTTCTTGGGGAATAGGAAACAACTCATGGAGTAGGTTGGAGTTGCCTGAAGAACCGATTTTACTAGGACTTCACGCGCAACTTTTGACAGACCTTGGCCTTTAAAGCCTTGAACTTTTGCCCATGACCTCTCTCTTGTGTGTTTGAAGCAGCCCTCCTTCGATCTGCCAACAACATTAGGAAGGCCAAGATATCTCTCCGAGAGAGCTTCAGATTCAATACCAATACAATTCCTTAAAGCACACTTCTCATTTTCATCACATCCACCACCGAAATAAATTGAAGACTTATTTAAGTTTACGTTTTGCCCCGAGGCCTCTTCATAGCTATGCAGAATCCTCTTGAGGGATAGTAAATTTTCCTTGGTGGCCTCCAAAAAAACAATGCTATCATCTGCAAACAAGAGGTGGGTAATATGGGGGCCAGTGCCACCAAATTGAACTCCTTTGATATTCTTTACACTTGGTGCCTGCTTTAATAGCGCTGAGAACCCTTCTACACAGAAAAGAAAAAGATACGGGGATAAAGGATCCCCCTGTCGCAGCCCTCTCGAAGGGATAAAAAAGTCTGAAGTACCACCATTTAATTTGACCGCAAACCGAGTGGTGCGAACACATCTCATGATCATATCCACCCATACCTGAGAGAAGCCCAGCTTTGCTAACATATGTCCCAAGAAAATCCATTCCACCCGATCATAGGCTTTCATCATATCCAACTTGACGGCACAGAGCGGAGTCTTCCTCTTCCTAGTCCTGATGGAGTGAACACATTCATAAGCAATAAGCACATTATCAGTAATAAGTCTCCCTGGAACAAACGCGCTCTGCTCTTCCGAAATAAGGATAGGCAAAATGACTTTTAGCCTATTTGCCAGCACTTTAGAAGCAACTTTATATAGGACATTACACAGACTGATGGGTCGGAATTGAGTGAGCAGCTCCGGTGAATTCACCTTAGGGATCAACACCAACACCGTATCATTAAAATGAGTCGGGGCTCCCTTTCCTTCAAGGAAATCGCGCACCGCATGACAAACCTCATCCCGGAGAATCACCCAGTGACGTTGATAAAATAAGGCTGGTAGCCCATCCGGTCCCGGAGCCTTTGTTGGGCCCATCTGAAACAAGGCCCTCTCGATTTCCTCATCTGACACAACTGCAGTCAACTTGTCATTCATTAAAGGAGTAATCACATTATGAAATTTGTCCAGAATCATCTCCATGTTGGCTGCCCCTTCAGAGGAATAAAGCTTGGCGTAAAAGGCTCTAGCCATACATCTCATTTCTTCAGTGCTAGTACAGCGGCTTCCATTGTCACGAATAAGAGCACGAATAGTATTTTTCCGTCTCCTGTGCGATGCTCTATTCTGAAAATAACGAGTGTTTTGATCTCCCGCTTTAAGCCAATCAATCCTTGACCTTTGCCGGTTCATAACTTCTTCCCTATCGAACAAAATATGAAGTTTGTTCTCAATGCCGCGAGCCTCCAGTGAGGACCCCGAGTTAGATGCAGCCGCGCGCACTTCGGCAAGTTTTCCTTTCAACATCTTGATTTCCTTTCGCACGGATCCAAAAGTTGAGCGACTCCACACATCCATTTCCCTCGAGACTTTACGTAGTCGATCCCAGCACGGTCCAATACCTTTCAGCCCATCATCAGCTCTCTCCCATGCCTCCTTAACCATTCCATCATAATCTGTGTGTTTAGTCCACATCTCCTCAAACATGAAACTTCTGGTTCCCTTCGGAGCTGGTGCCGTATCCGCGGCCACCTTGATGATCAATGCCATGTGGTCGGACTCCTCCATGAAGATATGCTCAACTAACGACGCAGGGAACATATGATAGAAACTGTCTGTGCACAAACTTCTGTCCAGCCTTACTTGTACATTCTCGTCCCCCTCCCTACGGTTATCCCATGTGAAATCATAGCCCGAGTAGCCCATATCCAGCAGCTTGCATGTAGCCATACAATCCCTGAATTTAGCCATTTGGGACTCACTCCTTTCATTAATACCTCTCTGCTCTTCTTGCCAAGCTATCTCATTGTAGTCTCCAGCAGCCAGCCATGGAAGATTGTCCTGTGACCTAAGGTATCGGATTGCATCCCATGTCTTTGATCGAAGTTCCGTGCGTGGTTCGCCGTAGATCCCAGTGAATCGCCAGTGATTGCCGTCACACGATATAGCGGCATCAATATAATACTGACACCATGGTCTAACCGATACAACGATTTCCTCTCTCCACCATAGAGCAAGACCTCCACTCCTACCAACACAATCCACCGCAACCCCATGCTTATACCCCAAACTCCACCTCAACTTCTCCATCGCCCCTGACCTCTTTTTAGTTTCACTCAAGAAAACCACCGCTGGGTTGTATGACCGTACCAGGTCCCTTAATTCGTCAACTGTCGAGTCCAACCCCAATCCTCGACAGTTCCAGGCTAGTAGATTCATTGTCCCCGGCGGCCCCGCTCCGCGGAGTCCGCCGATCTGTCAATTGGTTTGTCGAGCCCGACAAGCACTGAACCTACTCTTTGCATCTTGTCTGCCATGTTCGTACCATTCTCTACTGCGCCCGAATCTCCCTTTGCCATCCCGGCCTGCCTAGAATCCCTCTGCTCAACAATGTATATTGTCGGCCTCCTGACACATGACCCTGTGCTAGGCTTCCTGACAATATCCTGTTTCCTCATATCTCCTACATCCTGCACCCCATGGTGCTTGACCGAAACACTAGCATTATTGGCCTGCCCCTTGTAGAGCTTGTTTAGATTGTTGCTCTCCCCACGTCTTCTCTGACCCACTGCTTCTCCCAGCCAGTCTCGCAATGAATTTTGCCTCTTTGACTTGCTATCCTTGTTCTGCTCAATATCCTGTGGTACCTCCCCTGCAATCGCCCCAGCAAACATGCATTTGACAGTAAACGAAAGATCCCAATTGTAATCATGATTATCAGATTTTTTTGGTAGCACCAAATCTATCTTTGCTGTCTCATCAGAGTCAACATGCAAGTCGACAGAGTCTGGATTGACTGGCATATTCGCCAAATAACAATATTGAGCTTAACAGGCGATACCTTATCACGGTCCGCATATGGTCATCTAGCAATGGAAATTAAGTTTTTAATGGAAGGACGGGAGTTTATTTCCCAAAAGTTCACTAGATTTTAGAATGCAGTAGCAGATTGCTTGGCTAATTACACCCGTACTGAATTGTGTATTGTTGTTTTTCTTCGAAGAGGTCCACCTTGTATTGAGGAACTCTTGCCAGTTGATTGTAACCCTATTACCTAAGGAATAAATTCCTTATTTCCCTGCAAGAAAAAAAAGCTGCCCCTTGTTTGATGTTCTCGTAGAAACTTTTTTTCATGACTTTTTCCCATAAATTTGCTGTTTTACTTTTGCCATGGGGAAAATCACAGTTGAGGATAGTTGCCAAAACGCTCGGGGATTCCTGTGAAAAGGGAATTTTTTTTGTGTGTGTGTGTGTGTGCGCGGGAAAACACTTGTATTACTCATAAATCGGAGTTACAATCATGTTTACACAGAGATTCGAAATTGTCTGGACGTCCCTATACAAGCAGCAGTATGGCCCTGAGTACAGCATTTTAACATCGGACAGATTTGAATAATGCAACTTCATCGCCCACGAAAATTCCTAAGTGCATAGAGGCGCCCCGGACTGTGATGAAATATGTGCGCTTAATTCAGCCACCAAGCGAAGAACCATGTGCACGTCACGTGCTTGCAGAGGAGTAGTAGCACTGGTCACTATGCGCGAACACTGAATTGCTCACCTTGAGTAGGAATAGAAGTGGCCGTAACCAGCTTTGTGAATCAAACTAACTGACATTTTTCCGATGCCGCTCATTCCGAATGCAGTGGAGTGGGTGCATGCCTTGCCGCCTCATCGAATAAAGTTTAGCGATAATGGAGGAACCCCCCCCCCCCCCCCCCCCCCCCCCCCCCCCCCCCCCCCCCCCCCCCCCCCCCCCCCCCCCCCCCCCCCCCCCCCCCCCCCCCCCCCCCCCCCCCCCCCCCCCCCCCCCCCCCCCCCCCCCCCCCCCCCCCCCCCCCCCCCCCCCCCCCCCCCCCCCCCCCCCCCCCCCCCCCCCCCCCCCCCCCCCCCCCCCCCCCCCCCCCCCCCCCCCCCCCCCCCCCCCCCCCCCCCCCCCCCCCCCCCCCCCCCCCCCCCCCCCCCCCCCCCCCCCCCCCCCCCCCCCCCCCCCCCCCCCCCCCCCCCCCCCCCCCCCCCCCCCCCCCCCCCCCCCCCCCCCCCCCCCCCCCCCCCCCCCCCCCCCCCCCCCCCCCCCCCCCCCCCCCCCCCCCCCCCCCCCCCCCCCCCCCCCCCCCCCCCCCCCCCCCCCCCCCCCCCCCCCCCCCCCCCCCCCCCCCCCCCCCCCCCCCCCCCCCCCCCCCCCCCCCCCCCCCCCCCCCCCCCCCCCCCCCCCCCCCCCCCCCCCCCCCCCCCCCCCCCCCCCCCCCCCCCCCCCCCCCCCCCCCCCCCCCCCCCCCCCCCCCCCCCCCCCCCCCCCCCCCCCCCCCCCCCCCCCCCCCCCCCCCCCCCCCCCCCCCCCCCCCCCCCCCCCCCCCCCCCCCCCCCCCCCCCCCCCCCCCCCCCCCCCCCCCCCCCCCCCCCCCCCCCCCCCCCCCCCCCCCCCCCCCCCCCCCCCCCCCCCCCCCCCCCCCCCCCCCCCCCCCCCCCCCCCCCCCCCCCCCCCCCCCCCCCCCCCCCCCCCCCCCCCCCCCCCCCCCCCCCCCCCCCCCCCCCCCCCCCCCCCCCCCCCCCCCCCCCCCCCCCCCCCCCCCCCCCCCCCCCCCCCCCCCCCCCCCCCCCCCCCCCCCCCCCCCCCCCCCCCCCCCCCCCCCCCCCCCCCCCCCCCCCCCCCCCCCCCCCCCCCCCCCCCCCCCCCCCCCCCCCCCCCCCCCCCCCCCCCCCCCCCCCCCCCCCCCCCCCCCCCCCCCCCCCCCCCCCCCCCCCCCCCCCCCCCCCATTCTTACATTTCTGGCAGGTATGATTGTATCCCAGCAGCTTAATGCAAAATTACAATACCAAAGCAAGTGCATGAGTGTTTTTTCAGTGTTCAATACGAATGTCTTGTCATAGCTATTGCCCTATTTTCTGTGGGTATTGTGTTGCATTATAGCTAGCCGGCGAGAGAGCCCACTTGCAGGGTCATGAGGGACATCCTTATAAGCCGTGTATCCATAAGACTTGACATCAATGTAGTGAAATCTGAAATTGTCTCGCCTCCCTTCTTTGAATCTCACCTAACGTTCATCTTTCTTACTGCAATTCTTCTCTCATAACGAGATCTATCTCTTGATGTGTGTCCCTCCAACGAGGGTTAAATGGTGTACAAAATAAGGGTCCTGCTCCACTCCATTTGAGTGACACTATCTCACCACCGACAAACCGTTGTGTTTTGCTTCAATATCACGACAACTCGAGTTTCTCAGTATCATATGTCGTTTTATTTTGGACGAATTTATAAGGTGAGATAGGAGACACCTCCGTGAGCAATAATGTCGTTGTTATGTTCACTCAACAAGCCATCTATTCTCTAGATAATAATTTCCTTGTTTGTTCTAATCGAGATTCACATATATCCATATCAACCTCGTAAATCCGCATCCAAAACGAGAGACAAATTTAAACCAAAAGTTGAGTAGTCGAACAATGTGTAACTTCCACCTAGATGACACTGTAGTGCATATTTGGTGGAAATAGTAGTCCGATACTCCCTCCATGCTAGAGAAGAAAGCTTATAAATTTTGTCTGAAGTCAAATGGTGCAAAGTTTGACCAAGTTTATAAAAATATATTCACTTCTGCTTCGGTACAAACCCCCTAAAACACACCAACAGTGGAGATCTCTTCATGCCCTTTCAGAATAAAGGGTTGAATGGTATTTCTTAAACTACGTTTCCTAGTATCAGGCTGGCCCATTAGCGTGCGCACAATTAAAAGAAAGGAGGGGGGCAAGACTAGAATCGATCCCTCGTCTCCAGGATGAGAGCTAGCACTGCTAGCCACTTGGGCTAAGAGCATCTCCAGCCGTTCGGCCCCCCAAGGCACCCCCCGGCGCTTTTTCGGCCCTTCCCCCGGCGCGAATTTGGCGCTGGGGGCGTTCTCGGCCCAGCCACGCCCCCAGCCCCGGCCCCAAGACGCCCTGTATTTTTGAATCTGCAGTTTCCGCTACAAAAAAACGCCATAGTTCGGCGACCACTCGCCACAGCTCGGCGATCATCTCAGTTCGGCACATAGGTAGGCGACACATCGTCGGTGGGGCTCATCGGCCGAGTCGACGTGTTGGTCGTGGCAGTTGGCGTGTTCGTCGGCAGGCCGTCCAGGATGAGGCCATGCTCCCGCATGTACCACTCCTTGATCGGCCCGTCCATCGCCGACACCGCCGTCGCGTCCGCTGCCATTAGGAAGGCCAAGTCGGTGTTCCTCTTCTTGGCGGCTACATTTGTCCGGAGCAGGTCAAGCTTGATCTGCCCCGTCGAAAAAATCGTCGACCAGCGCGCGTCTGATTTCGCCTCCCTCTCGACGGCGTGGTTCTTGGCGTCGGCGATGCACTGCTCGATGGACGCCTGCAGACGCTCGGCGTTAGGCGCGGCATCCCTTGCCGACTTGGCCTTCTTGTTGCCATCCGGCCGGCCGGCCGACGCCCCGGGCGCTGGCGCGTCCGGCTGGTACGTCTCCCTCGCCTTGGCCAGCGTGCGCCGGACGTCTGCCCACTTCTCGCACTTGTCGATCCGGGAGAACACATGGAGGTACTTGAAGTCCTGCTCGGGGGTGCTGTCCTGCCGAAACATGGCGAACATGCGCAGCATCTGCGGCGAAAGAGAACAATTGTCGGCGAGGTAGAAGGGATGGAACGAGGCGGCGACCGGCGTGTCCATACCTTTCCCTCGACGCTCTCGCCGCTCTCTGGCCGAGCAGCCACCTCCTCGACGATCCCGTGCCATTTGTTGCACGCTGACTGGATGATCGCCCAGTGATTCGCCATGGCCTTCGCGCCGCGGTTCATGTGGATGCCGGCGAATTGCGGGTCGACCAACTTCCGTTCGTCGAACTCCGACTTGATCCGATCCCAGTACGTGTCGGCGCTCTGGTTCGTGCCAGTGATCGCGTCGAGGCAGACGACCTTCCATGCTTCGGCGAGGCATTCGTCCTCTCTGGCCGTCCACTTGACGCGTGGCTCGCCGGTCCTGGGTCCGCGCTTCCTCTTCTTCCCCTTGCTCACCGCCGCAGGCGCCTGCTCCTCCTCCTGTTCCTCGTCGGCGTCCTCCTCGTCCTCCTCGACGAACTCCTGCTCGGCGCCCATATCGGAGGCCTCGTAGATCTCCTCGTCGAATCCAGGGGACGCGGCTGCCGCAGCCGAGCCGCTCGTGATGATGTCATCCATGTCGGCGTCCGCCGACTCCTCGTCGCCGTGTTGCGACGACGAGGCCTGCGAGTAGAGCAGGGCACCACGACGCAGAGTCGGCGTCGTCGGCGTCGGTGTCGGGGAGGCGGCGTAGTCCGGCGGAGAGTAGTTGTACGGGGGGTACTGGACGCCGGAGAACGCGGGAGACGGCGTGCGCTGCCCGTGCGAGAAGAAGGTGTTGGGGTTGAACCCACCGTGGACGTCACCGTCGCCATTGCCCGGGGACGGCGCACACCCCCACGGCGGGGGCGAAGGCGTGAAGCTGGCAGGTGACCCGACGCTCGGCTGGCTCCAGGCGCCCTGATGATGACCGGGGGGAGGCATCATCCGGGCGCGTGATGTCTCCGTCGCGGCCGAGGCCGCCATCGCCGCCGCCGCGGCACGCTCTTTCTGCTTGTTGGACCTATTCTTCCGGTCGGTGGTGGCGGCCGCCCGACGTACGATGTCCGCCTTCCAGTCAGCGTTCGACATCACCGGCGGCTTCGACGACGGCGCCCTCGGCTTCGGCGGCGGGGCATCAGCATCCGCGGCAACGGCGGGCCTGGGGGCGGTGTATTCTTCGGCGGCATGGTGGCGCGCAGCGAGAGGAATGGTGGGAGAAAGGGGGGGAATGGAGGGAAGTGGGGGTGGAAACGGCGGGAAAAGGAAGACACTCGCCGACAAGCAGGACCCACGCGCCTTTTCGCTTCATCCGGCGCCCCCAGGCGCCCCCCAACGCGCCGGGTTCGCCCTGGGTGTGCCGGCGCCAGTTTCGGCCCAATCCGGTGAAAAAATGAGTCCTGGGGGCGCGGCTGGGCCGATTTTTCGGCGCCGCCGGCGCCGAAAAAGTGGCCTGGGGCCCCCCCGGGGGGGGGGCTGTTGGGGGCGCGGCTGGAGATGCTCTAACATTAGGTTCATGCTGAAATAGTGGGCGCGACCTAATTGAGACGAAACGAGACGACTTTTCACTGGTTTTTTTTTTGGGTTTTTTTTTTGTTTTTTAACCAGGTTTTCATCTGCTTTATTCTGACTTTTTTTTCTTCTTTTTTCAAAATGTGAACTTCTTAAAATTAAAAGATATCAAATTCATGAACTTTTTCTTAAATTTGTGAATCTTTTTCAGTTTAAAAAAAATGAACATTTTTAGTGAACCTTTTTTGTAAATCTGCAAAAAAATAGACCCGTGAACATTTGTTTCAAAATAGGCTGGCCAAACGGGGGCCTCACGGGAGTGATGTAGTCACCTAGTTGGGCCTCAACCTGCAAGTCGGGTCGGTTTGGTAGGGTCAACCTCTAGTAGACCCATGCCCGAATATGGTGCAAAGCCAACTCACGACCCTACCCCCCCCCCCCCCCCCCCCCCCCCCCCCCCCCCCCCCCCCCCCCCCCCCCCCCCCCCCCCCCCCCCCCCCCCCCCCCCCCCCCCCCCCCCCCCCCCCCCCCCCCCCCCCCCCCCCCCCCCCCCCCCCCCCCCCCCCCCCCCCCCCCCCCCCCCCCCCCCCCCCCCCCCCCCCCCCCCCCCCCCCCCCCCCCCCCCCCCCCCCCCCCCCCCCCCCCCCCCCCCCCCCCCCCCCCCCCCCCCCCCCCCCCCCCCCCCCCCCCCCCCCCCCCCCCCCCCCCCCCCCCCCCCCCCCCCCCCCCCCCCCCCCCCCCCCCCCCCCCCCCCCCCCCCCCCCCCCCCCCCCCCCCCCCCCCCCCCCCCCCCCCCCCCCCCCCCCCCCCCCCCCCCCCCCCCCCCCCCCCCCCCCCCCCCCCCCCCCCCCCCCCCCCCCCCCCCCCCCCCCCCCCCCCCCCCCCCCCCCCCCCCCCCCCCCCCCCCCCCCCCCCCCCCCCCCCCCCCCCCCCCCCCCCCCCCCCCCCCCCCCCCCCCCCCCCCCCCCCCCCCCCCCCCCCCCCCCCCCCCCCCCCCCCCCCCCCCCCCCCCCCCCCCCCCCCCCCCCCCCCCCCCCCCCCCCCCCCCCCCCCCCCCCCCCCCCCCCCCCCCCCCCCCCCCCCCCCCCCCCCCCCCCCCCCCCCCCCCCCCCCCCCCCCCCCCCCCCCCCCCCCCCCCCCCCCCCCCCCCCCCCCCCCCCCCCCCCCCCCCCCCCCCCCCCCCCCCCCCCCCCCCCCCCCCCCCCCCCCCCCCCCCCCCCCCCCCCCCCCCCCCCCCCCCCCCCCCCCCCCCCCCCCCCCCCCCCCCCCCCCCCCCCCCCCCCCCCCCCCCCCCCCCCCCCCCCCCCCCCCCCCCCCCCCCCCCCCCCCCCCCCCCCCCCCCCCCCCCCCCCCCCCCCCCCCCCCCCCCCCCCCCCCCCCCCCCCCCCCCCCCCCCCCCCCCCCCCCCCCCCCCCCCCCCCCCCCCCCCCCCCCCCCCCCCCCCCCCCCCCCCCCCCCCCCCCCCCCCCCCCCCCCCCCCCCCCCCCCCCCCCCCCCCCCCCCCCCCCCCCCCCCCCCCCCCCCCCCCCCCCCCCCCCCCCCCCCCCCCCCCCCCCCCCCCCCCCCCCCCCCCCCCCCCCCCCCCCCCCCCCCCCCCCCCCCCCCCCCCCCCCCCCCCCCCCCCCCCCCCCCCCCCCCCCCCCCCCCCCCCCCCCCCCCCCCCCCCCCCCCCCCCCCCCCCCCCCCCCCCCCCCCCCCCCCCCCCCCCCCCCCCCCCCCCCCCCCCCCCCCCCCCCCCCCCCCCCCCCCCCCCCCCCCCCCCCCCCCCCCCCCCCCCCCCCCCCCCCCCCCCCCCCCCCCCCCCCCCCCCCCCCCCCCCCCCCCCCCCCCCCCCCCCCCCCCCCCCCCCCCCCCCCCCCCCCCCCCCCCCCCCCCCCCCCCCCCCCCCCCCCCCCCCCCCCCCCCCCCCCCCCCCCCCCCCCCCCCCCCCCCCCCCCCCCCCCCCCCCCCCCCCCCCCCCCCCCCCCCCCCCCCCCCCCCCCCCCCCCCCCCCCCCCCCCCCCCCCCCCCCCCCCCCCCCCCCCCCCCCCCCCCCCCCCCCCCCCCCCCCCCCCCCCCCCCCCCCCCCCCCCCCCCCCCCCCCCCCCCCCCCCCCCCCCCCCCCCCCCCCCCCCCCCCCCCCCCCCCCCCCCCCCCCCCCCCCCCCCCCCCCCCCCCCCCCCAAAGATAGATCTGATCATAAACTCAAAGTTCATCGGATCCCAACAAACACACCGCAAAAAAAGTTACATCATATGGATCTCCAAGAGACCATTGTATTGAGAATCAAACGAGAGAGAGGAAGCCATATAACTACTAACTACTAACTACGGACCCGTAGGTCTACAAAGAACTACTCACGCATCATCGAAGAGGCACCAATGGACATGATGAACCCCTCCGTGATGGTGTCTAGATTGGATCTGTGGTTTCTGGAACTTGCGGCGGCTGGAATTGATTTTCGTCGACTCCCCTAGGGTTTCTGGAATATTGGGGTATTTATAGAGTAAAGAGGCGGTTCAGGGGGCACCCGAGGTGGGCACAACCCACCAGGGCGCGCCTGGGCCTCCAGGCGCGCCCTGGTGGGTTGTGCTCCCCTCGGAGCACCCCCCAGGCGCTTCTCCATCCCATTGGATGTCTTCTGGTCCAAAAAAAAATCCACAAAAAGTTTCGCTGCGTTTGGACTCCGTTTGGTATTGATTTCCTGCGATGTAAAAAACATGCAAAAAACAGCAACTGGCACTTGGCACTATGTCAATAGGTTAGTACCAAAAAATGATATAAAATGACTATAAATGATTATAAAACATCCAAGAATGATAATATAACAGCATGGAACAATCAAAAATTATAGATACGTTGGAGACGTATCAGCATCCCCAAGCTTAATTCCTGCTCGTCCTCGAGTAGGTAAATGATAAAAACAGAATTTTTGATGTGGAACGCTGCCTAACATGTCATCTCATATTCTTTTCTTTATAGCATGGACATTTGGACTTTTATATGGTTCAAAGCAATAGTCTAGTTTTGACATGAGACTTAAATACTCAAGCATATCAACAAGCAACCATGTCTTTCAAAATATCAATGCTAAAATAAGTTATCCCTAGCCCATCATGCTTAAACATTGATCCATTCATGAAACACAATCGCATATTAGCTACACCCAATGCTCAAGTACGATCATAGTGCCTCCTAGTTGATGCTTTATTAGAGAAGGTGGAGACTCAAATAAAAATAAAAATTGCATAAAGTAAAAGAAAGGCCCTTCGCGGAGGGAAGTAGGGATTTGTAGAGGTGCCAGAGCTCAAAGCGAAAAACTTAGAGATAAAAATATTTTGGGAGGCATACTTTTCCCACCAACGAAAACGACTTAGAGTTCCACACACTTTCCATGCTAGATATATCATAGGCGGTTTCCAAACAGAAAATAAAGTTTACTCCTTTTTCCACCATACTTTCACTTTCCATGGCTAACCGTATCCACATGTGCCCTCCATACCAACACTTTCCAAGGAATTTATTATTTGACAACATAAAGTAAATTCATTTTTTTCATTTCGGGACTGGGCATCCCTAATACCTTTGCCTTACTCTCGTGCAATGACAAGTGAATAAACACTCATCGTGAGAATAACACATCTAGCATGGAAAATATCGGCCACCCCTCACCGTCTCGCGAGTGGTACGAGCACACAAAAGAGAAATTTATTTTGAAAATTAGAGATGGCACATACAAATTTGCTTAGAACGACAAAAGAATACCGCATATAGGTAGATATAGTGGACTCATGTGGCAAAACTGGTTTAAAGGTTTTTGGATGCACAAGTAGTGATCATACTTAGTGCAAAATGAAGGCTAGCAAAAGATTGAGAAGCGACCAACCAAGAAACAAATAATCTCATAAGCGAACATTAAGCATAACTAACACCGAATAATGCACCACAAGTAGGATATAATTTTATTGCATGACTATTGACTTTCGTGCTTGCATAGGGAATCACAAACCTTAACACCAATATTCTTACTAAAGCACAATTACTCATCAACATGACTTACATATCACATCATCATATCTCAAAACTATTACAAGGAATCAAGTTTATTTTGTCCAATGATCTTCATGAAAGTTTTTATTATATCCTTCTTGGATATCTATCACTTTGGAACTAATTTTCATGTGTTGCTTTTGATA
Source organism: Thinopyrum obtusiflorum (assembly GCA_036873465.1). Lineage (NCBI taxonomy): Eukaryota > Viridiplantae > Streptophyta > Magnoliopsida > Poales > Poaceae > Thinopyrum > Thinopyrum obtusiflorum. The sequence continues at coordinate 52,640 of JAAAWM010011545.1, forward strand.
AGCTCAAACAAATATAAGTGAAGATCATGAGCATAATATTTCTTTCTCTCAAATTAATTTAAGTGAAGCAAGAGAGAATTTCTTAAAAAAAATTGCCTACTCTCAAACAAATCTTAAGTGAAGCAAGAGAGCATTTCTTCAAAAATAACAAAGCACACCGTGCTAAAAAAGATATAAGTGAAGCACTAGAGCAATTCCATATCTCATAAAGATTTAAGTGAAGCATAGAGAGCAATTTTAACAAGTCATGGCATAATTTTGGCTCTCTCAAATAGGTGTGTCCAGCAAGGATTCAAGATTTAAAATAAAAAGCAAAACAAGCAAAGACTCATATCATACAAGACGCTCCAAGCAAAACTCATAATATGTGACGAATAAAAATATAGTTTCAAGTAAAGTACCGATGGTCGTTAGAAGAAAGAGGGGATGCCACTCGGGGCATCCCCAAGCTTAGTTGCTTGCTTCTCTTTGGATAATGGCTTGGGGTGCCATGGGCATCCCCAAGCTTAGACTCTTCTTACTCCTTATTCCTTCATCCATCGTAATATCACCCAAAACTTGAAACTTCAATCACACAAAACTCAACAAAACCTTCGTGAGATCCGTTAGTATTAGAAAGCAAATCACTACTATAAGTACTATTGCAAACCCATTCATATTTTATTTTTGCATTATATCTACTGTATTCCAACTTTTCTATGGCAAAAACTCTTCAAAGGAAACCATAGAATCATCAAAACAAGCACACAACGCAAAGAAAACAGAATCTGTCAAAAACAGAACAGTCTGTAGCAATATGAATATTTCGAATACTTCTGTAACTCAAAAAATTCTAAAAAATTAGGACAACAGAGGCAATTTGTATATCAATATTGTGTAAACAATTGAGAATTTTTCGTCACTTCTGTAATTCTAAACAATTATTTTTCTGGACGCAAAAGTTTCTGTTTTCCAACAAGATCAAATCAACTATCACCAAAGCTATCCCAAAGGCTTTACTTGGCACAAACACTAATTAAAACACAAAAAACACAATAATAATAGTAGCATAATTGTGCAAACACTCAAGAACAGAAAGCAAAAGGCAAAAATAAATTTTATTCATTGGGTTGCCTCCCAACAAGCGCTATCGTTTTACGCCCCTAGCTAGGCATAAAGCACGGATCTAAGTTTTGTCATCTTTGTTTCTAGATCCATAAGATGCCCTCATGATTGATTCATATGGTGGCCTAATTCTTGTTCCAGGGAAGTGTTCCATACCCTTCCTTAGTGGAAATTGAAACTTAATATTGCCTTCTTTCATATCAATCACGGCACCAATAGTACGTAAAAACGGTCTACCAAGAATAATTGGACAAGACGGATTGCAATCAATATCAAGAACAATAAAATCTATGGGCACATAATTTCTATTTGCAAGAATAATAACATCATTAATTCTTTCCATAGGCTTTTTAATAGTAGAATCTGCCAAGTGCAAATTTAAAGAATATTCTTCAATATCGGTAAGACCAAGCACATCACATAAAGATTTCGGAATTGTAGAAACACTAGCACCCAAGTCACATAAAGCAAAACACTCATAATTTTTAATCTTGACTTTGATAGTTGGTTCCCACTCATCATGTAATTTTCTAGGAATTGAAACTTCTAATTCCAACTTTTCTTCCAAAGCTTTCATCATAGCATCAACAATATGTTTAGTAAAAGCTTTATTTTGTTCATAAGCATGGGGTGAATTTATGATGGATTGCAACAAAGAAATACAATCAATCAAAGAGTAACTATCATAATTAAAGTCTTTGTAATCCAAAAGAGTGGGCACATCACAAGTTAAAGTTTTGACCTCTTCAAACCCACTTTTATCAATTTTCTCAACAAGATTTTCACCCTCCGAATTATCGGGACGCCTTCTAACTAAACTTGACTCTTCTCCAGTCCCTTTTTCATCAATCTTAATTTTACTAAACAAGGAATCAATAGAAGAAACACCAATCATTTTAAGATCTTCATCACTTTTATGAAAGCAATCACTAGAAAACGCTTTTTCTAAGAATTCTCTTCTAGCTCTAAGCATAGCGGTTCTTTTCTTACTTTCATCATAGAAACATGAAGAGCTTTAATTGATTCCTCTACTTTAGGCACAAAAATTTTCATCTTGACATTTTCCTCATCATGAGAAATTCTATCAACACTTCTAGACAAATCATCAATCTTGTTCAACTTTTCTTCCATTGTAGTGTTGAAAACTTTTTGAGTGTTGATAAATTCTTTAATATTATTCTCAAGATCAGAGGTGTTCCTATTATTATTATAAGATTGATTACCATAGGAATTACCATAATTATTAGAGGAATTACTAGGAAAAGGCATAGGATTAAAATTACCTCTATAAGCATTGTTATTGAAATTATTTCGAGAGATAAAATTCACATCTATGGCATCACTATTTTGCTCAATCAAAGTTGACAAAGACACATCATTAAAATCAATAGGAGAACTTTTATTAGCAACCAATTTCATACGAGCATCAACTTTTTCACTCAAAGAAGAAATTTCTTCAACCGAATTAACTTTTTTTACTAGTAGGAGCTCTTTCGGTATGCCATTGTGAATAATTTGCAAAAATATTATCAAGCAATTTGGTGGCTTCACCCAAAGTAATTTCCATAAAAGTACCACCTGCGGCGGAATCTAAAAGATTACGAGAAACAAAATTCAACCCCGCATAAATTTTTTGTATGATCATCCAAAGATTTAACCCATGAGTTGGGCAATTCCTTAGCATCATTTTCATCCTTACCCAAGATTGTGCAACATGCTCATGCTCAAGTTGCTTGAAATTCATGATCTGGGTTCTAAGGGAAATAATTTTTGCGGGCGGAAAATACTTAGTAATAAAAGCATCTTTGCACTTATTCCAAGAATTGATACTATTACGAGGCAAAGAAGAAAACCAAATTTTCGCATGATCACGCAAAGAAAATGGAAATAATTTCAACTTCACAACATCATTGTCCACATCTTTTTTCTTTTGCATATCGCATAATTCCACGAATGTGTTAAGATGGGATGCGACATCCTCATTAGGAGTACCGGAAAATTGATCTTTCATAACAAGATTCAGCAAAACAGTATTAATATCACAAGACTCCGCACTAGTGGCGGGAGGAGCAATCGGAGTGCCAATAAAATCATTGTTGTTGGTATTTGAGAAATCACGCAACTTGGTGTTCTCCTGAGTCATTGTGACTGCGCAACAAGATTGCACTCAAAAAACAGATCTGACGAGAAAACGGCGAAAGAAAAAGAGGGCGAATAAAACGGCAAATTTTTGTGAAGTGGGGGAGAGGAAAACGAGAGGCAACTGGCAAATAATGTAAATTGCAAGGAGATGAGATTTGTGATTAGGAACCTGGTAGATGTTGATGGTGTCTCCCTGGCAACGGCGCCAGAAATTCCTTTTGATGTTGGCTAGAACTACGTCAGTATTTCCCCAAAGAGGAAGGGATGATGCAGCACAGCAACGGTAGGTATGTCCCTCAGTGATGAGACCAAGGTTATCGAACCAGTCGGAGAACCAAGCAACACTACGTGAACAACACCTGCACACAAATAACAAATACTCGCAACCCGACGTATTAAAGAGGTTGTCAATCCCTTTCGGGTAACGGCGCCAGAAATTGGCGAACAGATGTGATAAAGTTGTAATAGATTGGATAAATAGATAGCAAATAAAATAAAGTGCAGCAAGGTATTTTTGTATTTTTGGATTAATAGATCTGAAAATAAAAGCAAATGAAAATAGATCGCGAAGGCAAATATATTAAAGAAGAGACCCGGGGGCCGTAGGTTTCACTAGTGGCTTCTCTCGAGAAAAATAGCAAATGGTGGGTGAACAAATTACTGTTGGGCAATTGATAGAACTTCAAATAACCATGACGATATCCAGGCAATGATCATTATATAGGCATCACGTCCAAGGTTAGTAGACCGACTCCCGCCTGCATCTACTACTATTACTCCACACATCGACCGCTATCCAGCATGCATCTAGTGTATTAAGTTCATGGAAAAATGGAGTAATGCAATAAGAACGATGACATGATGTAGACAAGATCTATTTATGTAGAAATAGACCCCATCTTGTTATCCTTAATAGCAATGATACATACGTGTCGATTCCCTTTCTGTCACTGGGATCAAGCACCGTAAGATCGAACCCATCACAAAGCACCTCTTTCCATTGCAAGATAAATAGATCAAGTTGGCCAAACAAAACCCAAATATCGGAGAAGAAATACGAGGCTATAAGCAATCATGCATATAAGAGATCAAAGAAGACTCAAATAACTTTCATGGATAAAAAGATAGATCTGATCATAAACTCAAAGTTCATCGGATCCCAACAAACACACCGCAAAAAGAGGTACATCATATGGATCTCCAAGAGACCATTGTATTGAGAATCAAACGAGAGAGAGGAAGCCATCTAGCTACTAACTACGGACCCGTAGGTCTACAAAGAACTACTCACGCATCATCGAAGAGGCACCAATGGACATGATGAACCCCTCCGTGATGGTGTCTAGATTGGATCTGTGGTTTCTGGAACTTGCGGCGGCTGGAATTGATTTTCGTCGACTCCCCTAGGGTTTCTGGAATATTGGGGTATTTATAGAGTAAAGAGGCGGTTCAGGGGGCACCCGAGGTGGGCACAACCCACCAGGGCGCGCCTGGGCCTCCAGGCACGCCCTGGTGGGTTGTGCTCCCCTTGGAGCACCCCCCAGGCGCTTCTCCGGCCCATTGGATGTCTTCTGGTCCAAAAAAAATCCACAAAAAGTTTCGCTGCGTTTGGACTCCGTTTGGTATTGATTTCCTGTGATGTAAAAAACATGCAAAAAACAGCAACTGGCACTTGGCACTATGTCAATAGGTTAGTACCAAAAAATGATATAAAATGACTATAAAATGATTATAAAACATCCAAGAATGATAATATAACAGCATGGAACAATCAAAAATTATAGATACATTGGAGACGTATCAGTATGTTTGTCGTGCATAGGGGGATGTGAAGAATGGCCGGTATATCAATTAGTAAAAATATGCTCTCGAGCTTTGCTATATCCCATGCTGCGGACGGATGATCGATCAAGTCAGACACCAGTTATGGCGGGTTTGTGACTCGACATCCATAGGGCTTCAACATTTCCTTCCTAGGGATCCAATTATCTGTCCAAATATTACTTGTCTCTCCATTGCCCACACAATGTACCAAGCCGTGCTTCAATATGTCTCGGCCCTCAATGATAGATCTCCAGATTTGACTAGGATGGTTGCCCAATTCAGCTGTCAAAATTGTTTCTGTGGGGAAATACACACTCTTGAGAATTTTTGCACTGAGAGATTCCGGGAATTGAAGTAACCTCCAAGATTGTTTTGCCAAGAGTGATAAGTTAAAATTTCAAAGTCCTTGAAACCCAGTCCACCCATGCTCTTTGGCTGAGTCATGGCCTCCCATGATACCCAACTGGGTTTGCGTTGACCATCTTTGCTCCCCCACCAGAATTTCCTAATTAGCATATTCAGATGTTCACAAAGACCTCTCGGCAATTTGAAACAGGACATAGAATACACCGGAACAACCTGAACCACTGCTTTCACTAGCACCTCCTTGCCTGCTGAAGACATAGATTTTTCAATCCACCCTTGTACCTTACTCCACAAATAGTCCTTTAAGTACTTAAATGCCCCATCCTTGGATGATCCAACATCAGATGGCATACCCAAGTACTTAGCACTCAATGCCTCATTTGGTACTTGCAATACACCTTTAACTTCCACTCTGGTGTTATCAGGACAACCCTTACTGAAGAATATGGAAGATTTATCGCAATTTATACGCTGACCAGAAGCCTGACAATAAAAGTTCAATAACTGGTTTACCTCATTTGCTTCATCCACACTAGCCTTGAAGAACAGCAGGCTGTCATCAGCAAAAAGTAAATGATTAACTAGTGGTGTCGAAGGTGCCACCTATATCCCACGCAAATTGGATGACTCACCAACGGTTTTCAAAAGGCACGAAAGGCCCTTGCTACTATCAAGAATAGATATGGATAAATTGGGTCTCCTTGTCGTATCCCTCGTGACGGTGCACTTGAACGCAAGGCAATGCAGCACACATGTTACATGGGCTTTCAGCCTTTAGACCATTTTCTCTTTTCATCCTTTTGTAGGCTAGCAGGATTTGCTAGCATTTAATTCATTCTTGGGTTGATCTCTCTACAGATAGATAGCATAAGGCAAAGAAAAATGGATGCATGAATGCATCAACAGTTCAGCACCAAAGCAAACAACACTAGTACGCATGTATTATTGTCTGCATCTTCACCGAAAATGACAATATGGTATGTAAAATAAATAAAAATATTTGATTACTTGATTTTTATAACTGCCAAGGCATAAGTATTTTTTTCTATTTTTCCATTTTTCTCCTTTTTGAACATTATTATTTTTTGAAACATGTTCAAAATTTTGAAAAAATGGTTGTAATACCTGAAAATGTTCTTGTTTCCAAATATTATTTATAGTTTTTAAAAAATGTTCTGGAATTTTATAAAATGTTCCTGTTTTTTTAATGTTTTATTCACAAATTTAAGAATTGTTTGCTGAAAGGATCGATATGGTTGACTAGAGGGGGGGGCCCCCCCCCCGGTGAATAGGCGACTACCAATTTTTAGCTTTTCTTAACAAATTAGGGTTAGCAACAAAGGTTGTCTAGATGTGCAACTAGGTGAGCAACCTATATGATGCTAACAACAACAACAACAAGTGCAAACAAAGGATACAACACAACAATAGCTTGCACAAAGTAAAGGTAAGAGATAACCACAAGTGGAGCCGGTGGAGACGAGGATGTGTTACCGAAGTTCCTTCCCTTTGAAGGGAAGTACGTCTCTGTTGGAGCGGTGTGGAGGCACAATGCTCCCCAAGAAGCCACAAGGGCCACCATATTATCGCTTATGAGCGGTACTACTGCTCCTACTGCCGTTGCTACTGCCGCTGAACCCGACACGAGAAACGCAGGTCTCGAATCGAGGTGGTACTAGCGCGGAACCGGAGCGGTACTGCCGCTTGATGCTCTGGGCGGTACTACCGCTGCTACAGCGGTACTACCGCCTCTTGCTCTCGGCGGTACTTCCGCTCAGGGCCGCGGTGCTACCACTGGCACCTCTCCTATGCCATTTCCACGATACCGGAGGATCCTCCAAGGATGAGGAAAGGAGCTGGGGGTGCAAAAGAGATGTGTACGTGTTGATTCCACCCCAGCCTTTCCGATACGGACCCCCTCTTGATAGTACGGTATCTCCTACGACTCAAGTCCACCAAAACCGAAAGAAAGGAGAACTACACCATCTTCACTTTGAGCTCCGAGGGGAATAAATCGTCTCGTGCCAATGAATGAATATCTGAAATGCTCAATGCATACGATTTGTCTGCAAATGCATTGTCATCAAACACCAAAACCACTTAGAGAGAGATATGCCCTAACAATCTCCCCCTTTTTGGTGAATTGATGACAACACAGGCTTTGCATAGAGATATAACAGGAGAATAAGCAAAGCCAGAGTCTACAAAATATAGACGCCCCCCCTAGATGTGTGCACTTAATTAAGAATGCCTTTGGAATGCAAAGTACACACATTAGGATCAACACTCCCCCTATATTTTATAGACTGACAACACTTGCATCTATAATATGGGAAATAAGCTAGGATGCAAGGAGTAGTAAGTGAGCATAAGAGGACATAAGTTAAGCATGCAACTCACATACTACTAAAGTACTAGACAAACATAAGATAATAAGGTAGGATAGCATATGTCTCACACCATATGACAGGGTACCCAGGTCTCACAAGCACAAACCAAACCAAAGCAGATGACCGATAAAAGAGTTTGCGAGAGAGAGAAAGACAAGGCAAATAAGATGCACTCGCAACTCGACGAATCCCTAAACTCTCTTCCGCTTTGGCATCGAGACACCAAAAGGGCAAAGAGTGCTACTGTGCTCACACGTGATAGCAATGCCGAAGAACCCCATCATCACAGCCCCGTGTGGTCGCTCGCGCCTCCGTCATTGGCAGTAGGCTGCTCGGTCTCTGAATCCGTCCAGGGACAGTGCTGAGAAATCCACTCCTCCTCGTCTGTGATCTTGTCCTCTGACCCACTGTTAACTTCAGCTCCAAGCTGACGCATAAGAACCTTGTGATGGCTGCGCGACCTCTTCTCAGACACATGTGCCATATACTGCCCTTGGGACTCCATGCAGAACAACTTCTTCATCTTGCGCTTGAGCTTCTTAGCCCATGAAGGCTCCACTCTAGAGGGCTCATAATCCTCATCATCATCGGCCTCAGCCTCATCAGCACCCAAAGGAATCTCAGTCTCCGGAATAGGAGTGCCCCAGTGCTCCTTCTGTCTCAGTCGCTTAATCTCATGAGAGACCAAGTCACCGGTCTCCAGCCTGACATCAGGATAAGTGTATGCCCATGCCTTCTCAATAAGAAACATCAAGTAGGGGGCATAGATGGGGCACTTGCGCTCAGTGATGGCAGAGAGGAGCTCTGACCACATGACATAAGAAATATCCAAGGACTCTCCTGTGTTGACCTCCTTCTCACGCTGCCAAAACAGCAACATATCCACTAGGTAAGAATGAACCTGATCCAAGTTCCTAATACGAGGGAAAAGGATGTTCCTGAAGATGCGATGAAGAATATCCAGAAAAGAAAACAACTCATATGTCTTCTTCTGTGTGTCGGGGTGAACCTTCATCGTGCTGTATGGCCAAAGAGCCGACTTGTGAGTAGAAGTAGCCTCCTTATGGGGATGAAAGCCAACCGGGTTGTCAAGCCCTTGATCTTCAACACCCAAAAGTTCCATGAACGCCTTCCATTTGACTGAGAGAAGTCTGCCATTGGTCATCCAAGTCAATGTCCTTTCCTCGTCAGTGCCAAGGTGAACAGTGGCATAAAATTGAGCCACCATGTCAGCATCAAAATCCTTGTTGAAATCCATGAGTTTGAGGATGTTCAGCTGAGCACACATATCAAGAGCCTCTCCAAAGTAGGCACGATCCTTCTCCAAATAAGGTATGTCAATGGAACGGACATCCACGAAGAGATTCTTCTTCGCTTTGAGTACATCGAAGAAGATAGACCACTGCTGCTGGTTCCAGAAGGGGCGGTTGACAAGAGCCGGATCTTGAGACTGGGAATACGGATTGCGGCAACGGGCCACACAGAACTCCTTAGTAGACATTTCTGACACAGACTTGAACTTTGGCTTCGGCTTGCTTGTAATTTGCTTGGCTTGGGCTGAGTTGGTTGAGCACTTGATGATGCAGCAGCCCCCTCAGAAGTGCGGTAGCGCTTTGACCCTCCATGACGCTCGGGGTTGATACGACGGACTGGGTGCTCCGAAGTGCCATCACCTGGAACCACACACATCGGCAAGGAAAGCAAAAGAAGAAACAAAGCATAAGCCAGTAGAAAAAGCAACAAGAATCAAGGATTGGTATGAGTAAAATGGAGGTCGGCATCCCTAGTGGTAGCACCGCCTCGGGGCAGCGGTAGTGCCGCCCACTAGCGGTAGAACCGCTCCTGGGGAGCCGTAGTACAGCCCGAGGCGGAAGACAACGGCCTGACCACTGCCGCTGGTAGATCTGGTACTACCGGGGGTGCCAAATTCAAAAATACTCCTACCAAACTCCAATCCACCTAGTCTAGCAGACTTCTACTCCCTACTCAAGCCTCGAATTAGCCAAAAATCGACGAATACCAACAATATTGCCCTAAAGCCTAGATTCAACCAAGAGAACCAAGGGAGAGGAAAACAGGGGCAATACCGATATCCATGGCAAGAGGAGAAGGTGGGGAACGATCCCACCGGACGGAAACGCAGAAGACAGCACAGAGGCGGCGCCCCCCCACGGCTTGTTCGTCACTGGAGAGAGGAAAAAGATGAGGGGGAGAAAGACGAATGGGTATGGGGGAGTAAAAACTCCCCCTGCCCGATTCATACCCCCCAGCCCCGCCTCACAGCGGTAGTATCGCTCGGACGGGCGGTAGTACCGCTTGATGCTAATGAGCGGTAGTACCGCCCTTCCACAGCGGTAGTGCCGCCCAGCGACAACAAGAAGAGAAGGGAAAACCAAAGGCTTAGCTATGGGCGATGAAACACCGACAAACTGAGGGAGCAACTCCAAGAGCAAAAGACAACCAAACCAAGAGAAGCACCCAAGGAGTGACTCAAAGCAAAAACACAAAACTACATGACTAGGAGTGAATGAAGAAAACCAAACACCTCTCAAGAAGAGAGCGGTGGCCGAAGCCACCTATGTTTGAGTTATTGTAATGGCACCGCGAAGATTTTAACCTTGGGCCCATGACCAAAACTCATCTTTGAAGCACAAGTACCATAAAAAATGGTTAATGTGAAAAATTTGATCAATCTATGCATAATGGGGGGAGGGAGAGTTCATTGAGAGAACAACACTCCCCTATGTCCATGCCTACATCTAGAACAAGATATAATGATGAATGCGGTGGGGTGTGCCTAGATTCAAGCCACATTGCTCAAATCAATGATATTTAGCTCATGCCTTAACTCGCGAAATCTTGCTTCATCTAGAGGCTTGGTGAAAATATCTGCTAGTTGCTCTTGAGTGTTGATGTAGATGATATCAATATCTCCACGCTTGATGTGATCCCGAATGAAATGATGACGAATCTCAATATGCTTCGTCTTGCTATGTTGCACCGGATTGTGGGAGATCTTGATAGCACTTTCATTGTCACATAGAAGAGGCACTTTGTCACAAGTGACACCGTAATCCTTTAAAGTTTGCCTCATCCATAGCAACTGTGCACAACAACTTGCGGTGGCTACATACTCGGCCTCGGTGGACAAGAGAGACACACAATTTTGCTTCTTCAAAGACCAACTCACCAAAGAGCGACCAAGGAATTGGCACCCTCCGAAAGTTGACTTCCTCTCCACACAATCTCCCACCCAATCCGAATCCGATTAGCCCATGAGATCAAAGCTTGCTCCTTTGGGATACCATAAGCCAAAGTTTGGGGTATGAGCCAAATATCAAAAGATTCACTTAACCACCACATAGTGGCTTTCCTTAGGTGCGGCTTGAAACTGTGCACAAATTTCCACAGTCAACATAATATCCGGTCTAGATGCACAAAGGTAAAGCAAGGATCCAATCATGGAGCGATATCCCTTTTGATCCACCGCTTTACCATTGGGATCACTGTCAAGCTTGCATTTGGTGGGCATGGGAAACTTGACCGGCTTGACATCATCTAGCTTGAATCTCTTGAGCATGTCTTGGGTATACTTGGCCTGGTTGATGAAAGTTCCTTCTCTCCTTTGCTTGACTTCGAACCCAAGAAAGAACTTCAACTCTCCCATCATAGACATCTCAAACTTCTCAGTCATTAGTGCGGCAAACTCATAATTGAAAGATTTGTTAGGAGAACCAAAAATAATATCATCAACATATAGTTGGCATATGAACAAATCCCCTTTGACCCTCTTAGTAAAAAGAGTGGGATCGATTTTCCCAATTTCAAACCCACGATCTTGCAACAACCCGGTAAGGTGCTCATACGACGCACGTGGGGCTTGTTTAAGGCCCTAGAGCGCCTTCTTTAGTTTGTATACATGATTGGGGAGCTTGGGATCCTCGAATCCCGGAGATTGTTTGACATATACCAACTCATTCATTTGTTGCAACTTAAGGACCATTAAGAAATGCACTTTTCACATCCATTTGTTGCAACTTAAAGTCATGATGAGATGCATATGCAAGCAACATGCGAATAGATTCAAGACGTGCAACGGGGGCAAAGGTTTCACCGTAGTCGATACCCTCGACTTTGGAGTAGCCTTGTGCCACCAATCTTGCCTTGTTTCGAACAACCACACCATTCGCATCTTGCTTGTTCTTGAAGATCCATTTGGTACCAATGACATTGTGTTCCTCCGTTGGCCTTGGCACTAATTCCCAAACTTGATTGCACTCGAAGTTGTTGAGTTCATCATGCATTGCTTCAAGCCAATCCTCATCATCGAGCGCCTCATGTACCTTTTGGGGTTCAACACACGAAACAAATGCGTGATGCTCACAAAAGTTTGACAATTGTTTGCGAGTAGTTACCCTTTTTCTCAAGCTTCCAAACACATTCTCCATGACATGTTGTTGACGCTCGAGCTTGGAAGCCACCTTAGCGGCACGGCGCTCCAAAAGTTTCTCGATGGGCATTTGAGGATCATCTTGCTCATCTTGAGCACCGTCTTGAGTTTGCTCTTGATCTTGAGCTTGCTCGAGATCTTGGGTGCCGTCTTGAGCTTGCCCTTGATCTTGAGCCTGTTCTTGATCTTGAACGAGCTCGAAGGCATGAACTTGATCTTGGGCATCATTTGGTGCATCACCATCTTCACGTGGTTGATCTTGTTCATTAGGTTGAGGGCCTTCACTTTGTTCTTTGAAAGTGTGTGGGTCTAGCGTCGGTGATGGCTCCACTTGAGTGGAGCATTGTCCTTGTCCTTCGGCCACACGGGGTTTCTCAATGGGGAGTATTTGGTCAATCCCCATTCTTCTTATGGCTTGGGGAGGAATTTCATCACCTACATCACAAAGACCACTTTGCTCCACTTGGGAGTCGTTATTTTCATCAAACTCCACATTACACATCTCCTCAATGAGTCTGGTGGACTTGTTGAGGACATGGTAAGCATGAGAGTTTGTAGCATAACCAACAAATATGACCTCTTGAGCTCTAGGTTCGAATTTAGACAAACGAACACCTTTCTTGAGAATGAAACACTTACAACCGAACACCCGAAAGTACTTGAGGTTGGGCTTGTTGCCGGTAAGTACCTTATAAGGAGTCTTGTTCAAGCCTTTGCGGAGGTAGAGCCTATTGGATACATGACATGCGGTGTTGATGGCTTTGGCCCAAAAGTTGTACGGAGATTTGAACTCCGCCATCATGGTCCTTGCCACGTCCATCAATGTCCGGTTCTTCCTTTCCGCCACACCATTTTGTTGAGGGGTATAAGGTGCGGCATATTGGTTCTTGATCCCCTCATCACTAAGAAACTCATCCAAGGTGTAGTTCTTGAACTCGGTGCCGTTGTCACTTCTAATCATCAAGATCTTTGCTTCATGTTGATGTTGAGCTTCATTTGCAAAGTTGATGACGGTTTGTTGAGTCTCACTCTTCCTCTTGAAGAAGTATACCCATGTATATCTTGAGTAGTCATCCACAATTACCAAGCAATACTTTCTTCCACCAAGGCTATCAAAGGATGGAGGACCAAAAAGATCCATGTGAAGGAGCTCCAAGGGCCTCTTCGAGTTGATGATAGTTGAGGGTCGGTGAGCCGTTTCATGAAGCTTTCCTTCGATACAAGCACTGCAAGCATGATCTTTGGCAAAACTCACATTTGTTAGTCCACGAACATGATCCCCTTTGAGGAGACTTTGCAAAGATCTCATATTGACATGGGCTAGTCGGCGATGCCAAAGCCAACCCACATAAACTTTAGCCATTAGGCAAGTCATGGTCTTAGTGGGTCACTCCAAAAAGTTCACCACATAGATACCGTTCTCGACATGCCCAACAAAGGCTACTTTAAGAGTCTTGCTCCACAAAAGGGCCACGGTATCAAGATCAAAGAATGTTGCAAAGCCCATGAGTGCAAGTTGACGAACGGAAAGCAAATTGTATGCAAGGGACTCAACAAGCATGACCTTCTCAATAGATAAGTCTTGAGAGATGACCACCTTGCCAAGTCCCAATACCTTAGAAGTTGAAGCATCACCGAATTGGACATGGGTGGGCATAGATGGACTTGGATGCACATCCACCACCAAGTCCTTGCTCCCGGTTGCTACTTCTTGAGCTTGCGTTGGTTTTTCCCTTGAAGAGGAAAGGGTGATGCAGCAAAGTAGAGATAAGTATTTCCCTCAGTTAGAGAACCAAGGTATCAATCCAGTAGGAGGTACAAGCAAGTCCCCAATCTATGCACCTGCACAAACAATCAAACACTTGCACCCAACACGATAAATGGGTTGTCAACCCCTTCACGGTCAATTGCAAAGGTGAGATCTGATAGAGATAGGTATAAAAGATTGCTAGAACGTAAAACAAAATAAAAGTAAATAAACTGCAGCAAGGTATTTTTGGTTTATAGATCTGAAAATATATGATGGAAAATAGACCCGGGGCCATAGGTTTCACTAGAGGCCTCTCTCTTGAAGGAAAATAATACGGTGGGTGAACAAATTACTGTCGAGCGATTGATAGAAAAGCGCAAAGTTATGACGATATCCAAGGCAATGATTATGCATATAGGCATCATGTCCGTGTCAAGTAGACCGAAACGATTCTGCATCTACTACTATTACTCCACACATCGATCGACTCCTGCCTGCATCTAGAGTATTAAGTTCATAAGAACAGAGTAACGCATTAAGTAAGATGACATGATGTAGCGGGATAAACTCAAGCAATATGATGAAAACCCCATCTTGTTATCCTCGATGGCAACAATGCAATACGTGTCTCGCTACCCCTACTTTGTCACTGGGTGAAATCACGCAAGATTGAACCCAAAGCTAAGCACCTCTCCCATTGCAAGAAATACCAATCTAGTTGGCCAAACCAAACCAATAATTCGAAGAGAAATACAAAGATATCAAATCATGCATATAAGAATTCAGAGAAGATTCAAATAATATTCATAGATAAGCTGATCATAAATCCACAATTCATCAGATCTCGACAAACACACCGCAAAAGAAGATTACATCGGATAGATCTCCAAGAACATCGAGGAGAACATTGTATTGAAGATCAAAGAGAGAGAAGAAGCCATCTTGCTACTAGCTATGGACCCGTAGGTCTGTGGTAAACTACTCACGCTTCATTGGAAGGGCAATAGGGTTGATGTAGATGCCCTCCGTGATCGATTCCCCCTCCGGCAGATTGCCGGAAAAGGCCCCAAGATGGGATCTCACGGGAACAGAGGCTTGCGGCGGCGGAAAAGTATTTTCGTGGACTCCTCTGAGGGTTTGGGAATATATCTGAATTTATAGGCCAAGGAAGGAGGTCAGGAGGTCTCCGAGGGGGTCACAAGCCCTAGAAGCGCGCCCCCTAGCTTACCGCCTCCTCGAGGGTCTTCTGACTTGGACTCCAAGTCCCACGTGTGTCTTCTGGTTCAAGAAAAATCATCGCGAAAGTTTTATTCCGTTTGGACTCCGTTTGATATTCCTTTTCTGTAAAACTCAAAAAATAAGAAAAAAACAAAAACTGGCACTGGGCTCTAGGTTAATAGGTTAGTCCCAAAAATAATATAAAATAACATATTAATGCATATAAAACATCCAAAACAGATAATATAATAGCATGGAACAATAAAAAATTATAGATACGTTGGAGACGTATCACCGGTCATATGATTTGTTGCTCCACTATCAAGCAACCATGACACTCCACCGGAAGCAAACTCACACAAGAGATCAATGCATGGATTTAGGTACCCATTCTTGAATGGGTCCTTTGAGGTTAGTAACAAGGGTCTTAGGAACTCAAATAGACCATTCAGTGTACTCATAGTAAGAACCAACAAATTTAGCATAAACATGCCCATCACTAGCACGACATAAAACATAAGAAGGGTTAAAGTCGCCGGCTTTGTTGTTAGGGGCAGTTTTGCCCTTCTTGGCATTACCACTCACTTCCTTGTTCTTCTTTTTCTCATGAGTACTCTCACCCGCCTTTTCTTTGAGTGGGAGACGTTGCTTGGTCTTGTTCTTCTTCTTCTTCTTTGACTTGGGTGCAAACCCAAGTCCTTCCTTTCCTACAACTTCCTTTTGGTTCGTTAAAAGGTCATTGAGGTTCTTTTCACCTTGTATGCATGTCACAAGGCCCTTCTCAAGTTGCTCCTTCAACTTGGCATTTTCCTCCACAAGATGCACATGCTCACAATAAGGGTTAGTAGCATGGGCATTATCAATTAGAAAAAAGGAGGACATGTGGAAATCTCCTTGGTTAGCTTCACTTGGAGTTGATCATGAGACTCTTTGAGAGAAGCATGAACACCCTTCAGGACCTTGTGAGCCTTGTCAAGTGTATCAAACTCTTTCTTGAGTCTATCATGGTTAACCCCAAGTGCAACTTTCTCAGATTTAAGCACACGGGAAAGAACAATAGCATGATCAAGATCTTTTTGTAATTTAGCACGATCAACATTGTGTCACTCCTCAAGAGCCAAACGAAGACCTTGCTCTTCCTCAAGAGCATTGGAAAGATCCGCAATCTCATCGGCATAATCATGACTATGTCCCTCCATCTTGGAGATAGTATCCTCATGAGTCTCAATGATGTCATTGGCCTCACCAAGTTGTTCCAAGAGAGCAACAAAGTGCTTCTTGGATTCACCCTTGAGTTTATTCACAAACTTGGTAAACTCATTCTCATCAACATTTACCACCTCACTATCATCAACACAATCTAACAATGAAGGAGTAGTAGTGATGGTGGTTTTGATGTTTGAGGTTACCTTGTTGATACCTTTGGCCATGAGGCACTTGGCAATGGTGCTCTCGTTGGGGGCACCGAAGAGAGAGACCTTGGAGGGGGAAGATGTGGCAATTGCAATGGTTGCCGTTGCCATTCCTTCTCCACTTGTATCTTCATCATCATCATCGGAGGCGTACTCTTCATGCGCCACCAAGCCCTTTGGAGGAGTCTTCTTGGTGAAGTTGTTCTTGCTTGGGAAAGACTTGGCTTTGTCTTTGCGAATGAGTTTGCCACCATTGTCTTCCCTCTTCTCATAAGGGCACTCTGCCACAAAGTGACTCACATTGCCGCAATTGTAGCAAGTCCTCACACGTTGCTTGTTCTTTAAGCCACTTGAGTTGTTCTTGGTGAAGTTGGGCCTTGAGTTCCTCTTGTTGCCCCAAAATTGCCTTGACGCAAGAGCCATGTGCTCACATATTTGGTATCCTCGGGGCAACACTCCTCTTCTTCCTCCTCTTCCTCTTTCGGAATGGCCTTGGCCTTCAAAGCAAGGGTGGTTGAGCTTTTCTTTGACCGGACACGAGCAAGAGCATTATCGATGGTCTTGTTCATGATGTTCATGGCAATAAACTCATCCAACACTTCACTTGAGGTTAAGGTGTGAAAGTCCAGCCTTTGACGAATCACGGAAGACATGGCCTTGTTAAATGGCATAATGGCCTTGAGAAACTTGCGTTTGATCCAGCTGTCATCCGTATCCTTGCTCCCATGGTCTTGGAGAGCAACCGCAAGAGTTGTCACCCTCCGGTAGAGATCACGCGGATCCTCATCTTCTAGCATCATGAATTCATCGGCCTCATCAAGGACCACTTCAAAGTTGGACCGTTGGATGCTTGAGCTCCCCTTGTACAAAGATACAATGTGTTCCCAGCAATCCTTTGCATGAGCGAAGGGACGCAAGTGGGATAGATCTTCGGGTGGGACCACATCTTGAAGGATGAACAAAGCGGAGTGGTTGTATTGATTGTTCACTTCTTCTCTTGGGGTGAAATTGTTTGGATCATGCGGGTAGAAGCCTTGCTCAATGATTCTCCAAAGGTTTGTTGAGCTGTGATTCAAATGAGACTTGGTACGAAAAACCCAATTAGCAAAATCACCCTTAACAAGCTTAGGAGGAGGACCATGATTATTGATGCGAGGTGTAGGAACCGGTCCTCCATAGACCGGGGGAGGGTGAACCGAGGCAAAGGTTCGTGTCCCATTCTTGTCATGAGGGGAAGAAACATGAGTACCTTTAGCCGCTTCCTTACCGGAATTGGCCTCCGATTCTGATGCGATGGGATTGACCACAAGCAAAGGATCGGGAGAAGCTTTCAACCCCTCAAGCAATTCTTTTAGCATGGACTTGACTTCGGTCGTCATAGACGTCTTAAGTGAAGCCATAGCTTCATTTAAGTCATCTCGTGTGATCGAAGTCAACTCCACGGCCTCGGGCACTTCCTCCTCGGTGTCAACCATACTCTTCGGGTGGTGAAACCCTTAATAAAGAGACGAGGCTCCGATACCAATTGAAAGGATCGATATGGTTGACTAGAGGGGGGTGAATATGCAACTACCAATTTTTAGCTTTTCTTAACAAATTAGGGTTAGCAACAAAGGTTGTCCAGATGTGCAACTAGGTGAGCAACCTATATGATGCTAACAACAACAACAAGTACAAGCAAAGGATACAACACAACAATAGCTTGCACAAAATAAAGGTAAGAGCTAACCACAAGTGGAGCCGGCGGAGATGATGATGTGTTACCGAAGTTCCTTCCCTTTGAAGGGAAGTACGTCTCCGTTGGAGCGGTGTGGAGGCACAATGCTCCCCAAGAAGCCACTAGGGCCACGGTATTCTCCTCACGCCCTCACACAATGCGAGATGTCGTGATTCCACTAGTGGTGCCCTTGAAGGCGGCAACCGGACCTTTACAAACAAGGTTGGGGCTCTCTCCACAATCAAATTGGAGGCTCCCAATGAACCATGGAGCTTCACCACAATGGAATGTGGCTCCGAGGTGACCTCAACCGTCTAGGGTGCTCAAATACCCAAGGGTAACAAGATCCGCAAGGGATTAGTGGGGGGAATCAAATTTCTCTTGGTGGAAGTGTAGATCGGGGCCTTCTCAACCAATCCCTAGAAAATCAACAAGTTTGATTGGCTAGGGAGAGAGATCGGGAGAAAATGAGCTTTGGAGAAACAATGGAGTTTGGGGAGAGGAGAGGTAAGTCTTCTTGAGGAAGAAGACCCCCTTTTATAGTGGGGGAACAATCCAACCATTATCCCCTCATTCAGCCCGCAGCGAGTGGTACTACCGCTCAAGGCAGCGGTACTGCCACTTGGCCTAGCGGTACCACCGCTGGGACTGGGCACATCACCTGCACAGGAGAAGGGGGAAGGGACAGAGGAGCGGGCCTTTGAGCAGCACTAGCAGCGGTGGTAGGTGCGGTACTACCGCTCCTACTGCCGCTAAACCCGACACGAGAAACGCAGGTCTTGAGTCAAGGCGGTACTAGCGTGGAACCGGAGCGGTACTGCCGCTTGATGCTCTGGGCGGTACTACCACTGCTACAACGGTACTACCGCCTATTGCTCTCAGTGGTACTTCCCCTCAGGGCCGCGGTACTACCGCTGGCACCTCTTCTATGCCACTTCCACGATACCGGAGGATCCTCCAAGGATGAGGAAAGGAGCTGGGGGTGCAAAAGAGATGTGTACGTGTTGATTCCACACTAGCCTTTCCGATACGGACCCCCTCTTGATAGTACGGTATCTCCTATGGCTCAAGTCCACCAAAACCAAAACGAAGGAGAACTACATCGTCTTCACTTTGAGCTCCGAGGGGAATAAATCGTCTCGTGCCAATGAATGAATATCTGAAATGCTCAATGCATACGATTAGTCCGCAAACGCATTGTCATCAAACACCAAAACCACTTAGAGAGAGATATGCCCTAACATTTGCGTTTCAAAAATAAGTTGATAAATTTTTGAAAGAGTACATGGTTTGCTATTTTTTTCAAAGTTTTCATTAAATGTTGGGAGTTTGGTAATTTTTTTGGAAAAAGTGTTCAAGTTTTCAAAATTTTCATACACAATCTAAAATTACAAAATTGTTGACAAATTTTAAGAAATGGTTAGGACATAAATTGTAAATAACAGAAGCATTAAACTAAGAAAAAACTACATGCTCACGAATGCACCCGTCTAGCATAGTCTAGCACACTTCTCTCAACGGGTATTTTTTTTGGACTATGGATAAATGATCCCAAGGCATCCATGACAGGTTTGAACAAATTTGGGGTCAACTTGAAATGACCCCATTCCCGATCCGAACACCCTCCGTTGAATATAGCCTATTTTTGGACATACTTGAAATGACCCCAAGTTTTGCAAGCATGTGAGAATGACCATGTTAGGCATCCATGTCGGGTTTGAACAACTTCCGACACAGCAGGCCATTTATCGACCCCTTTTCACCGAGAAAACTCCAGAAAATACAGAACTTTTAAAAAAATACAAACAACTTGTCATGATGCCTTTAATTAGTCATAGAAACTTGTGGAAATTTTTTGGGGCCATATGACGGATGTTGAGAAACAACGAGTTTTCAAACGGACCCTTCTGGCCTACCCAAACACACTCCATTGAACATGGTCTATTTTTTAACATATTTAAAATGACCCCCAACTCTTGCAAGCAGATGGGCATCCATGCTCCGTTTTTGGGTAGGCCAGAAGGGTCCGTTTGAAAACTCGTTGTTTCTCGACAAGTTTTGCATGTTCTGTAGTTGGGACAACTTTTGACACCGTATGGACGACTTTTGACACCGTATGGAAGTGACGACACATCCATCCATTTATCATCCTTTTTAGCCGAGAAAACTACAGAACATGCAAAACTTGTCGAAAAGCCAAATAACTTGTCAAGGTGCATTGAATTGGTCATACTAGGCCATGAATAAAATTGAGGCCGTTTAATGGATGTCGAGAAATGAGGTGCTCCCAAACGGACCCTTCTGGCATACCCCGAACATTCTCCGTTGAATATAGTATTTTTTGGGAAATCTCAGGACTGACCCCAACTTTTGCAAACAGGTGAGCATGCCCATGTTAGGCATCCATGCCTGGTTTGAATGACTTCCGTCACCGTATGCACGGTGTGACATGTCCAACCATTTATTGGTCTTTTTTTCACTAAGAAAATTTTAGAAAATGCAAAACTTGTAAAAAATTCAAACAACTTGACATGGTGCCTTGAATTGGTCATACAAGGCCATAGAAAAAATCAGGGTCATTTCAAGAATGTCCAGAAACAACGTGCTCTCACACAGAGCCTTCTACACGAACACCCTCAGTTCAACATGTTCTATTTTTGTACATCCTTGAAATGAACCCAACTTTTACCACCAGGTGGGCATGCCCATGGTAGACATTCATGTCAGGTTTGAACGATTTTCAACACCGTATGCAAGTTGTGACACGTCGAACCATTTATCAGCCTTTCTTACTGAGAAAACTCTAAAAAAATGCAAAACTTGTCGAAGAACCAAACAACTTGGCATGTGCCTTGAATTTGTTATAAAGGGCATTTTAAAAAATGAGGCCATTTCAATGATGTCGAGAAACAATGTACTCTCAGACAGAGTCTTTCTAGCCTATCCGAACACCCTCCGTTCAACATGGTATATTTTTGGACATCGTTGAAATGACCCCAACTTTTGTAAGCTGGTTGGTATGCCCATGTTAGGCATCCATGTCAGGTTTGAATGATTTCCGATACAGTATGCAAGTTGCGACATGTTTGACCATTTATCGTCCTTTTTTGATCGAGAAAACTCCAGAAAATGCATAATTTATCGAAAATTAAAATAATTTGGCATGGTGTCTTGAATTGGTAACAAGCCAATGAAAATTTGGGGTCATTTGATGGATGCCGAGAAACGACGTTCTCTGAAACAGAGCCTTCTGCTACATTGAACATGGTGTTTTTTTTGACATGCTTGAAATGACCTCCAATTTTGCGAGCAGGTGGCCATGCCATGGTAGGCATCCATACCAGGTTTGATGGGAAAAGGTATTTTTTAAATCATAATTTAAACAAGTACTTAATTTTTTTTATTTTAAGTTCTTGACATAAGTAATAAATACAAAGTGATAAAATTGAAAAGCATTTTAACTTTTATTTTGAAAATCACTAACAAATTTGGCATATAAAAAAAATCTAGAAATACGAACAAAAAATTGAAACCAATATTTTTTTAATTTCAATTTGTGTAGAATTTTTTTGAAAACGGAAACATTTTTGAAATGCCAAACAAATTTTGAAGCACGAATATTATTTGAAACTCTCCATTTTTTTTCAATTTTGAATAGATTTTAGAAAAGGGAACATTTTTTGAACTTGTGGACAAAATATGAAACCGGCGACATTTTTTGAATCGATGAACTCATTTCAAATCTGCGAGCGCATGGGCAGGTCCAACAGGCGCCCGACGGGAGCGATGCCGTCGCCTAGTTGGGCCAAGGCCTAAGCGTTTTTTTTTCTTTTCTAATTTTGTTTTTCTTCCCTTTTTCGCTAATTCCATTTTTCTTTTTGATTTTTCTTCTTCTTTTTGAAACATGTTCAAAAATTGAAATATTATTTGTAGTACCAAAATAACATTTTTAAGTAACTTCTTTAAATTATGATTTTAAATTCTATTTTCCTTCAAATATTTATTAAATGCTTGTTTAAAAACGCTTTGTATGTATAAGCGAGAGATCCTTCCACGTACAGCTTATACATTATGGGTAGGATGTGTGAAAGGTCTATATTGCCCTTTATACATTTAGTAAGGGGGGTTGTACTGAAGCGGGACTCTATACTAAATTAGTATAATTGAAAACACAATAAAATATGTTTAGTATTGTAGTTATTGAAGTTTGTGTAAAACTATCAATCATACTCCCTTCGTTTTTAAATATAAGACCTTTTAGAGAGTCCATATGCATCCGTATGTAGTCTATAGTGGAATCTCTAAAATGTCGAGATTCCATATGCATCCGTATGTAGTCTATAGTGGAATCTTCAAAAGGTCTTATATTTAGGAACGGAGGAAGTACTTTACACCGTTTGACTTTAGATAAAATTTACACTTCATCTTTTCAAGGATGGAGAAAGTAGCACTGTAGAGAAGCCACAAAATTTTCTGGGTTTGGCTCTTTCACAATCAAAACATTAATGTACTATGGCTAACATCCACCTGTCTGTGACTTCTTTTAATCACCCGTCGGCCGTGACTTGTAAAAGCACAAGTTTAGTTCTTTCTATGTTTGATGCACTTACTTATGGAAGCATCTCGTTCTCAAAAAGACATATGGAAGAATCTTTAGAGAAGTAACAACATAATTCTACTCGAATTAGCAAAGATTCTTGGACCGCCATATTCGCCAACCAACAATATTAAGCTGCCCCTTGTTGGTGTTCTCAGAGAAACTTTTCTTAATGACTTTAATCTCTGCTTTTTTCCATAATTTTGCTGTTTTACTTTTACCATGGGGAAAATCACATGCGAGGATAGTTGCCAAAAGGCTTGGGGGTTCTTGTGAAAAAGGATTATTCTTTTGTGTGAGCAAACATTTGTATTACTCATAACTCAAGGTTACAATCATGTTTACACATAGATTCAAAGTTTTTTTTGGTCCAGACCCGATCCAAACAGCAGTACAACCCTAGGTTCTACTTCTACCAACATTCACCATGAAGTGACTTACCTCACTTTTACATTGACGGATTTGAGTAATGCAAGTTCTTCGTTCACAAGAACGTCAAACATTTGTGACAGGGTAATTTAAAGAGCATAGAAGCACTTCTCATTCACAACATTGTAGAGAAACACTAGCATGTGAAGTTACCTCAACACTTACGGCCACCAAGCAAAGAACCATGTGCATGTCATGTTCATGCATGAGTGAAGTAGTAGTGCCGGTCACTATGCGCGAAGAAAAAATTGCCTAGCACGAGTACCAGAAGATGTGGTCGTAACCAGCGGCGTGTATTGAATGACTGCCATTTTTCGGATGCCGCTCATTCCAAATGTAGTGGAGTGGGTGCTTGCCTTGCCGCCTCATCGAGGAAAGCTTAGCCAATATGAAGGAAGAAAACACGAGGGGTACGCCGTGACCTAAGTTAATCTTGGAGTGGACAAGCTCGCTTTGCTAGCATTTGTTGCTCGACATCCTACTCCAATTCCGCACCTAGGTTGGCCCAACAGAAAGGGACAGGGGGCAAGGGAAAACAAAGGTGGAGGCGGAGACAATGAACTCCGGGGATAGGTGTATACTTATACACCTTATACTCGGGATGAAGAGAGTATATATGGACATGAGTTTGAGCTGGCACTCCCCCAGAAGGGAAAGCAAAGCAGTTCAAGTTGGGTCATGAAAGAAGGTAATGTTACAAGCAGTGGGGATCCACGTTGTAAACAAGTGTGAAACTTTGTGTATCACTCTCAGCAAAAAAGAGAAGGACTACGTACCACTAGGGAGTAGTGTATAGTTTCAATGTATCCCTATATGTATTTGTAATAGTAGACCAGATATGAACTCGAGCCAAGTCTAAAGATTCTCCCACCTACTGACCTACACAAAAGTGTATTGGCGTTTATTTGCTAGGATCACTCTAGCTCCATCAAAGAAAATGATAAAGTGTGATCCAGCTGCTATTTACTGATGAGGGTGGCATTGTTGCCGTCTATAAATATATTTTCTGAGATCACTTCGTGAGAGTACGTATTTCAGTCATAGTCCCTAATTTTGTTCATGTCACACCTTATTTTTACTAATGGGGGTGGCATTGTTTTCATTTATATACATAGTATGCTACTCCAAAGGAGGGAGAAAAAGAATGCAAAATAAAGGCGTAAAACAAAGGAAAGAACTCACCCAGTGTCAGCTCTAGGTATCATAGCAACGTATGATAGATTAGTAGCTACCCAATCTTGAATACAAGCAGCCTGCTTGTCCTTAGTTCCGTGTTTGAGTAAGGTGAGGTCCTCGGACAGTGTCTCCAAGACTGAATCTGAATGGTATGATCAACATGTCTGTAAATTCTTCCATTTATGGCATGAATGATTGTATCAAACATCTAAATGCAAAATTAAAATCCCAAAGCAAGTGCATGCGTGCTATTGCCCCATTTTTCGTGGGTGTTGTGTTGCATTGTAGCTAGCTGGCGAGAGGGCCCACTTGCAGAGTCAAGTGGGGCATCTTTATAAGCCGTGTATCCATGAGCCTTGACATCAATCGAGTGAAATATGAAATTGTCTTGCCTGCCTTCTTTGAATCTCACCTAGCATTCGTCTTTCTTTATATTCTTCTCTCATCCAGAGATATATCTCTTGATTTGCATCCCTCCAACTAGGGTTACATGGTGTGCAGAATAAGGGTCTTCCGGCTCCACTACATTCGTGTGACACTATCTCACAAACGAGATGTCATTGTGTTATGCTTCGGTATCACAACAACTTGAGTTTCTCAGTATCATAGGTCGTTCTATTTTGGATGAATTTCTAAGGGGAGATAGGAGACACCTCCATGGGCAATGATGCCTTTGTTACGTTCACTCAACAAGTCGTCTATTCTAGATAACACTTTCTTTCTTTGTTCTTGTCGAGATTCACATATATCTGTATCATCCCTGGCAAATCCGCATCCAAAATGAGGGAAAGTTTAAACCAAAGCTGAGTAGTCGAACAATGTGTAAATTCCACATTGAACGACATTCTAGTGCATATCTTAGTGGAAAGAGTAGTCGAACTTGGCGTTAAAGTATTGTGAAGTTTCGGTGATTAATGCCCCTGATAATATCTTAATGGCGCCGAACTTGATGGCCTCCGCCTCAAGGTGTCCGTCTGCCGTGCACCGGTAGGGCTGCGAGTTGAGCACTGTTGCCGAGAAATAGGCCCCAATCCCATACCTTAGTCCCTGTCGATCCATGATCTTCACCTAGACTGCCATGTTGCCGTGCGTGAAAATCCTAGCCCCCTTTGACTATCACATGAAGTTCCTGCATGGCTTGTAGAACACGAGAGCCAGCGGGTACAATGCGCATTGCCGCCTCGCGAGGTGAGGCAACGTATTTCAGAGAGGCATCTATCAGGAGGTTAGTGACCAGATAGGCGCGTGCCACAGACGCAACACACACAGCTCCAAGGGCGCGTTGGGCCGGTGCCGTTAACCGTCGACAAGGGCGGGGCAATCAAGAGGAGTGGGCAATGACGCCAGTTGTGTCATACAGGTTTCAACAGGGTTAGACTTGACATAATTATTTCTTAATGCCCATCATGCTCTTAATTTTAAAGTGATACAGCCTGATCTTGACCATTGATGTATTTAGGTGGGTATACCGAAGTAGAAGTGAAAAATTATATGAAAGCATCTTAAGAGATGTAACAGTATAATTCCGCTTGAATGAATTAGAAAAGATTCTTTGACCACCATAGTCGCCAAGTAACAATATTGAGCTGCCCCTTGTTTGATGTTCTCGTAGAAACTTTTCTCTTCATGACTTTAATCTCTGGGTTTTCCATAAATTTTCTGTTTTACTTTTGCCACGGGTTAAAATTAGAGTCGAGGACAATTGCCATAACGCTTGGGGATTCCTGTGGAAAGGGATTCTTTTTTTGTTTGTGCGGGAAAACACTTGTACTCCCTCCGTTCCTTTATGTTAGGTGCATTATTTTCGATGCGGTGACCAAGGCACGGAATTATAGACATGTTAGGACAAAATTACCCTTAGCAAATTTGTTGGTTAATGGCAAGTAAATCAATTAGTCCAGGAAAGTAAAAGATACATGCAATCGACAGAGAGATACTTTCCTTCTTTTGCTACAAGGAAAGGTACAGACAATCAGGAGAGAGAGATACTTTCCCTTTTTCTGGAGGGCTAACAAGGGAATTATGTGGAATTAGAAGAAATGCACCTTACATTCTGGAATTTTATCAAAAAACAAATACACCTTATATAAAGGAACGAAGGGAGTATTACTCATAACTCAGGGTACAACCATGTTTACACAGAGATTCGAAATTTTCTAGACGTCCCTGTCCAAACAGCAGTTTGGCCCCGAGTTCTACCAAAACAGCAGTATGGCCCTGAGTACCGAAAATTCGCTATGGGTCGTACTTCCATATAGTACTACTCCCTCCATTCCTTTATGTAAGGTGTATTATTTCCGGCACGGTGACCAAGGCACATAATTATACACATGTTAGGACGAAATTAACCTTGGCAAAATCATTGATTAGCGGCAACTAAATCATTAGGCAAGGAAAGTAAGAGATAAACACAATCAGGAGAGAGATACTTTCCTTTTTTCTCTTTACAAGAAAAGATGCATGCAATCAGGGGAGAGATACTCTTCTTTTTTTGAAGGGCTAACGATGGAATTACAAGGAATTAGAAGAAATGCACCTTACATTGTGGAATTTTATCAAAAAACCAATACACCTTATATACAAGAACGGAGGGAGTATTATCTAGGCCGATGGTCCTCCTCGAGATCCTCGCCAGCTCTATTATTCCCAGCCGTATTGCGCAGGAGCGGCCTATTTTGCACAGTGTGGTTTATCTCTTATCATTAATTACTGAGAGTAACTAGTTGACGAGCGCTCCTTCGGGAGCCTCATAACGATCACTTGGGGGTGGGCTGAGAGCGCGTCACTTGGCGCGCTCTCGGCCGCCGCCATGTATCGCGCTCTGGATGCTCTCTCCAGATTTTTTGTATTTTTCCACACGCTTCTCGACTTTTTAAACGGTTTTCGACTTTCTGTTTTTTCACCGGTCTTCCTTACCTTTTGGACGGATTTTTTTTTGCTCGAAAAAACGTGTTTTTTTTGCTTCCGCGAGAGGCACAACCATGCCTATCGAAAACGGGGAAAAAATGCATTTTTTCTTTTTTTTCTTCCGTGAGAGGCACGGTTTTGCTTTCGTGAGAGTCACGTCGGTGCCTCTCGGAAACGGAAAAAACGTGCTTTCTGGTTTTTTTTTCTTCCGCGAGAGGCATGGTTTTGCTTCCTCGAAAGGCACAGCCATGCCTCTCGGAAGCGGAAAAAAAACTCATTTTTTGTTTTTTTGCCGCGAGAGGCACGGTTGTGCTTTCGCGAGAGGCACGGCTGAAAATGAAAAAAAAACACGTTTTCATTTTTTTCCCTTCCGCGAGAGGCACGGTTTTGCTTCCGCGAGAGACATCGTGCTTTCACGAGAGGCACGGTCGTGTCTCTTTCGAAAAGGGAGAAAACGTGCTCACGGTCGGTTTTTCCGTATGGTTTTTTCGTAAAAAAAAGTTCATCAAAACCTATCAACATGGGATCTGGTTTTGAAGATCTTGTCGCGAGTATTCAATGATGAAAACAGTTCGAGATTTGGATGCACGGTTTAAGAGATAAAACGTTTTGAATAAACGGATGTACGAAAAAAAAAACTCCCAGGTTGTGACAAATGGCGCATGCACTTGTCAGAGTGTGGGGAGATGGAAGTGGTCTTTGGAAAGAGTAGTGATTTCGTTAATTACTGCCAACCACTTTGGCCCTCTACGGTCTTGGTCGGGCTTCATCAAGTTGGACCGTTTCACTGTCGCTCATGGGCCAGTAGTCAGGTTTACGTTGGGGGGCCCGCTGGAACACACACTGTGGACGAGTCGTGACTGGGAGATGCTAAGAAAAAAGGTCGTGACTGGGAAGACTCCGAGCTTGCTAGCTTGCTTTATTTAATTTAGCCTCTCATATATCTGCCTGTACTCGTCCCCTTCCCTGTAAACGTAATTAGTACAGTAGTAGATAACACTGTTAATGTAAACAGAATGGAGAAAAAAAGGAATCTGTATGGTTATCTAGGATGTAAAGTAATCAATTATAGAGAGATTAGTTTTCGTCGATTAACTGAAAGGATGCAGACATGCAGTGCGACCCGGTCAGTAGTATCTTAGACATAAAAGGGACTAACCAGGACCGCCGGTCCTTGTTCTTCCACCGCGTTTGCCAGTGGGACGAAACCGTCTACGTTCAACAACCCTGCTGTACATCCACTCGAGGGTATACGTTCTTTCCTACTGCTCGAACTTTTCCGCATTGAATGAAGTCCACCAACCGATCAGCCTTCCTGGACGTGTCAGATAATAGGACTATATGGCAGTACCCCCCCCCCCCCCCCCCCCCCCCCCCCCCCCCCCCCCCCCCCCCCCCCCCCCCCCCCCCCCCCCCCCCCCCCCCCCCCCCCCCCCCCCCCCCCCCCCCCCCCCCCCCCCCCCCCCCCCCCCCCCCCCCCCCCCCCCCCCCCCCCCCCCCCCCCCCCCCCCCCCCCCCCCCCCCCCCCCCCCCCCCCCCCCCCCCCCCCCCCCCCCCCCCCCCCCCCCCCCCCCCCCCCCCCCCCCCCCCCCCCCCCCCCCCCCCCCCCCCCCCCCCCCCCCCCCCCCCCCCCCCCCCCCCCCCCCCCCCCCCCCCCCCCCCCCCCCCCCCCCCCCCCCCCCCCCCCCCCCCCCCCCCCCCCCCCCCCCCCCCCCCCCCCCCCCCCCCCCCCCCCCCCCCCCCCCCCCCCCCCCCCCCCCCCCCCCCCCCCCCCCCCCCCCCCCCCCCCCCCCCCCCCCCCCCCCCCCCCCCCCCCCCCCCCCCCCCCCCCCCCCCCCCCCCCCCCCCCCCCGATAGCAGTACAAACTTTAGTAGATTGTGTTCGTACAGAAAGGTAAAAGCTCCTAACATCAAACAGCCTTATACGCTTCATCTCCGGAGCAGTAGATTGCTTTCCTTCTTTCTTTTTGCATCATCTTGTTGATGGTGCAAGAACACTCAAACATCCTGGGAGCACACCGCTATTGGAAGGGACTCTATCTCAGTCGTCTTTTCCTCTCCCACCGATTATGCAATTTCCAGGGAAGCGAAGGAAGCAACCATCTAGCATAAGAGCATCTTCAACCGATGTCCTATAATTTAGAAGAGGATACGACCCGGTATCCTTTGAAGGAGCATATTTGCTCTTCTAAAAGAGTACTGTTTCTAACCGATTTTCTATACTAAACTCCCTGCAAAAATTTGCCAAATCTTCCAACTTTCAGTGTACAAACTACATTTTAACTACACATTTGCACATATTAAATCCAAAAATAATAATTAACATTCACATAATTCACGAATATTACAAATTTAAAGATTTCAGACCAAATTATTCGAAATCAAACACACAGAAGGGTTCAAATAAAGTAAAGAGCATGATAAAGCACAACTATGAAGTGTGCAGATGCCACTGACGCTCAACAAGATCATATTGGAGCTGGGTATGAAATTCTCGGTTCTCGATATTGCGATGCGCAGCGAGGAATCTCTGTATCCTGTTTGCATCGTGCTCTGGCAGGGCGGGCCCTGGCGCATGGCCGGCGGAGCAACGGCCTAGGGCCCAGGCAGAGGAGGGGCCCATGATGTAGTACATATATATACTATAGGCCAGCAAGGTAAAAAAATTACAAAAGAAAAGAAACGAGATTATGAAGCGTCACGCGCGTGACTCACGCCAGATGCCAGGCACTGCTGCTCCTTTTCCTTCGTCTCGTCGGTGCGTGGACCATGAACCGTCGGCCTGATCGCTCGGCGCCTCGCTGCCTCGCCCTCGCCTGAGTCACCTCGGCCGCCGCTGGTTTTCGCCGCTGCGCGCACCGCACCCGCATGGCAGTCCGGCAGCCCGACCATCCGGGATCCGACAAAGCGGAACCGCGGCAATACATATACATCCGGATTCCGGCATGTCCGCTGTTCTCTAGACCGCCACTTGGCCGACTGCAAGTCTGCAACGAGGCTCTCCCGTGATCCCGTCGCCGGCTGTGAGGGCACCACAGTAGTCAGTACGTTTGAACGTTTCCATCCATGTTCCTGATCCACCCCCCAAACCTAATTTGACAATTTCAGTAGTTTATTTTATTCTTTATTTAGTATGTACGTATTCAACTATCCATCCACGATCCATCCTCCAATTTCAGTATGCACGAAGTTTTAAAATTTTAATGTATAATTTTCTAATTCAATCTTTCAATTTTTTGTCATTCTATGTACATGTCTAATGTCTAAGGTTCCAATCATCCGATGTATAAATTCCTAATTCTTTGTATCCTCTTTTTTTCATGATTTTAGGACATTAGCTTGCCATGTTGCCTAAGAAGAAGCAATTGTCGGGTGCTGAAAAAAGGATAAAAAAGAAAGAAAGTGATCTGGAAATTCAACCACTGAAGGGTTCTTTGAATAAGTACTTTACATCTTCAAGCAATGTTGATGTCAGTGAAGAACAAGGGATAGAAACTAATCCCGAGCATGAAAATTGAGATGTTGAGGTCAATGAAGTTGGTGCAAGTACAAGGGATCAAATAAATTTTGGTTCTTATTTGAGGTAATCATGTCATGTTAGTTTCATTTTGCTATCTTTTTAGTAGATAGCAGTACAAACTTTAGTAGATTGTGTTCGTACAGAAAGGTAAAAGCTCCCCCCCCCCCCCCCCCCCCCCCCCCCCCCCCCCCCCCCCCCCCCCCCCCCCCCCCCCCCCCCCCCCCCCCCCCCCCCCCCCCCCCCCCCCCCCCCCCCCCCCCCCCCCCCCCCCCCCCCCCCCCCCCCCCCCCCCCCCCCCCCCCCCCCCCCCCCCCCCCCCCCCCCCCCCCCCCCCCCCCCCCCCCCCCCCCCCCCCCCCCCCCCCCCCCCCCCCCCCCCCCCCCCCCCCCCCCCCCCCCCCCCCCCCCCCCCCCCCCCCCCCCCCCCCCCCCCCCCCCCCCCCCCCCCCCCCCCCCCCCCCCCCCCCCCCCCCCCCCCCCCCCCCCCCCCCCCCCCCCCCCCCCCCCCCCCCCCCCCCCCCCCCCCCCCCCCCCCCCCCCCCCCCCCCCCCCCCCCCCCCCCCCCCCCCCCCCCCCCCCCCCCCCCCCCCCCCCCCCCCCCCCCCCCCCCCCCCCCCCCCCCCCCCCCCCCCCCCCCCCCCCCCCCCCCCCCCCCCCCCCCCCCCCCCCCCCCCCCCCCCCCCCCCCCCCCCCCCCCCCCCCCCCCCCCCCCCCCCCCCCCCCCCCCCCCCCCCCCCCCCCCCCCCCCCCCCCCCCCCCCCCCCCCCCCCCCCCCCCCCCCCCCCCCCCCCCCCCCCCCCCCCCCCCCCCCCCCCCCCCCCCCCCCCCCCCCCCCCCCCCCCCCCCCCCCCCCCCCCCCCCCCCCCCCCCCCCCCCCCCCCCCCCCCCCCCCCCCCCCCCCTATCCTCTTCTAAATTATAGGACATCGGTTGAAGATGCTCTTATGCTAGATGGCTGCTTCCTTCGCTTCCCTGGAAATTGCATAATCGGTGGGAGAGGAAAAGACGACTGAGATAGAATCCCTTCCAATAGCGGTGTGCTCCCAGGATGTTTGAGTGTTCTTGCACCATCAACAAGATGATGCAAAAAGAAAGAAGGAAAACAATCTACTGCTCCGGAGATGAAGCGTATAAGGCTGTTTGATGTTAGGAGCTTTTACCTTTCTGTACGAACACAATCTACTAAAGTTTGTACTGCTATCTCTGGTTTGTTTTTTCTCTACCGAGACATCAATTTACCGTTCTCCACGTGCCATGTAAGGTTGATATGGTTTCGTTTTGGTAAATACAAGATGGAGCCAGGGCTGTTGCCCTCTGTTGCCTTTATATCCTCTAAAACAAAGAACACTGGTGTACGTAGGTGGTGAGAATCTTTAGACTTTAACCTTGGCTCAAGTTCGTATATGGTCTATTATCATAAATACATGTATGGCCTCTGCGTCCCACCCCTCTGTTCACTTGCTCCATGTCCTTCTTCGTTGGGTCAGCCTGGGTGCGGAATTGAAGTAGGATGCTGAGCATCAAGCGCTAGCAAAGCGCCGCTGTGATCAACTCGCCTCACGACGTACCCCTCGTGTTTTCTTCGTTCCTTATCGCTAAATTTTCTTCGATGAGGCGGCAAGGCACACACCCACTCCACTGCATTTGGAATGAGCGGCATCGGAAAAATATCAGTCAGTTTGATACATAGCGCTGGTTACGGCCACTTCTATGTCTACTCATGGTTAGTCAGTTGGTCTTCGCGCACGCTTCTGCATGCACTTGATGTGCGCATGGTTCTTCGCTTGGTGGCTGAATTAAGTGCTCAGATTTCACCGCAAGCTAGTGCGCCTCTATACAGGCTTCGCAATTTTTGTGAACGAAGAAGCTGCATTGCTCAAATTCTGTTCGATGTTAAAATGTTGTACTCACGGAGAGCGACGACATGGCTCATACTGCCATATAGTCCTATTATCTGACACGTCCAGGAAGGCTGATCGGTTGG
>JAAAWM010011546.1:0-85852 GCA_036873465.1 Thinopyrum obtusiflorum
CGCCACACGCCCGTCTCCTCTCCCACACGTAAGCTGCTAGTTGCCATGTGTTTTTGCAGCGCACATGGCAACTGCCTCCAGTGTGCTTTATAGGGGGGGGGGGGGGGGGGGGGGGGGGGGGGGGGGGGGGGGGGGGGGGGGGGGGGGGGGGGGCAACTGCCTAGTATGCACGTAAGCAGATGGCAACTGTCTTTTACCGAGTTGCCATGTGTTTTTGCATGGTACATGGCAACTGCCCCAACGTGCACGTACATGGCAACTGCCCTAACGTGCACGTAAGCAGATGGCAACTCTTCCTTTTTACATGGCAACTGCCCTAGCATGCTTGTGAGCACATGGCAACTCTCTCAACTGCCTAGTGTTAGTATGTGGCAACTCCTAAAGTTATGAAATCATGGCAACTACATTAGATCAGACCATACATGGCAACTGCAGTTGAGCAACCATGGCAACTGCAGTTGTCCGACATGGCAACCGTAGTTCAGCGACATGGCAACTGCAGTTAAACGAACATGGACGAGGGTATGGACCATGGCAACTGCGGGCGCGCGGTGGGCGTCACGCGTCGCGTGCGGGACCAGGAGGGTACAAGGCCTGACATACGGGCGTGTGGGCGTTATCAACTTCGCCCACACGCACGCGTGTGAGAGGGTTCGGGAGGGAAAAAAAGATGTGTGTGGGCATTAGTTGTGTTTGCCCACACGTAGGTGTGTGGGCTGGTTACTGTCCATGCCACATGAGGGGGGGGGGGGGGGGGGGGGGGGGGGGGGGGGGGGGGGGGGGGGGGGGGGGGGGGGGGGGGGGGGGGGGGGGGGGGGGGGGGGGGGGGGGGGGGGGGGGGGGGGGGGGGGGGGGGGGGGGGGGGGGGGGGGGGGGGGGGGGGGGGGGGGGGGGGGGGGGGGGGGGGGGGGGGGGGGGGGGGGGGGGGGGGGGGGGGGGGGGGGGGGGGGGGGGGGGGGGGGGGGGGGGGGGGGGGGGGGGGGGGGGGGGGGGGGGGGGGGGGGGGGGGGGGGGGGGGGGGGGGGGGGGGGGGGGGGGGGGGGGGGGGGGGGGGGGGGGGGGGGGGGGGGGGGGGGGGGGGGGGGGGGGGGGGGGGGGGGGGGGGGGGGGGGGGGGGGGGGGGGGGGGGGGGGGGGGGGGGGGGGGGGGGGGGGGGGGGGGGGGGGGGGGGGGGGGGGGGGGGGGGGGGGGGGGGGGGGGGGGGGGGGGGGGGGGGGGGGGGGGGGGGGGGGGGGGGGGGGGGGGGGGGGGGGGGGGGGGGGGGGGGGGGGGGGGGGGGGGGGGGGGGGGGGGGGGGGGGGGGGGGGGGGGGGGGGGGGGGGGGGGGGGGGGGGGGGGGGGGGGGGGGGGGGGGGGGGGGGGGGGGGGGGGGGGGGGGGGGGGGGGGGGGGGGGGGGGGGGGGGGGGGGGGGGGGGGGGGGGGGGGGGGGGGGGGGGGGGGGGGGGGGGGGGGGGGGGGGGGGGGGGGGGGGGGGGGGGGGGGGGGGGGGGGGGGGGGGGGGGGGGGGGGGGGGGGGGGGGGGGGGGGGGGGGGGGGGGGGGGGGGGGGGGGGGGGGGGGGGGGGGGGGGGGGGGGGGGGGGGGGGGGGGGGGGGGGGGGGGGGGGGGGGGGGGGGGGGGGGGGGGGGGGGGGGGGGGGGGGGGGGGGGGGGGGGGGGGGGGGGGGGGGGGGGGGGGGGGGGGGGGGGGGGGGGGGGGGGGGGGGGGGGGGGGGGGGGGGGGGGGGGGGGGGGGGGGGGGGGGGGGGGGGGGGGGGGGGGGGGGGGGGGGGGGGGGGGGGGGGGGGGGGGGGGGGGGGGGGGGGGGGGGGGGGGGGGGGGGGGGGGGGGGGGGGGGGGGGGGGGGGGGGGGGGGGGGGGGGGGGGGGGGGGGGGGGGGGGGGGGGGGGGGGGGGGGGGGGGGGGGGGGGGGGGGGGGGGGGGGGGGGGGGGGGGGGGGGGGGGGGGGGGGGGGGGGGGGGGGGGGGGGGGGGGGGGGGGGGGGGGGGGGGGGGGGGGGGGGGGGGGGGGGGGGGGGGGGGGGGGGGGGGGGGGGGGGGGGGGGGGGGGGGGGGGGGGGGGGGGGGGGGGGGGGGGGGGGGGGGGGGGGGGGGGGGGGGGGGGGGGGGGGGGGGGGGGGGGGGGGGGGGGGGGGGGGGGGGGGGGGGGGGGGGGGGGGGGGGGGGGGGGGGGGGGGGGGGGGGGGGGGGGGGGGGGGGGGGGGGGGGGGGGGGGGGGGGGGGGGGGGGGGGGGGGGGGGGGGGGGGGGGGGGGGGGGGGGGGGGGGGGGGGGGGGGGGGGGGGGGGGGGGGGGGGGGGGGGGGGGGGGGGGGGGGGGGGGGGGGGGGGGGGGGGGGGGGGGGGGGGGGGGGGGGGGGGGGGGGGGGGGGGGGGGGGGGGGGGGGGGGGGGGGGGGGGGGGGGGGGGGGGGGGGGGGGGGGGGGGGGGGGGGGGGGGGGGGGGGGGGGGGGGGGGGGGGGGGGGGGGGGGGGGGGGGGGGGGGGGGGGGGGGGGGGGGGGGGGGGGGGGGGGGGGGGGGGGGGGGGGGGGGGGGGGGGGGGGGGGGGGGGGGGGGGGGGGGGGGGGGGGGGGGGGGGGGGGGGGGGGGGGGGGGGGGGGGGGGGGGGGGGGGGGGGGGGGGGGGGGGGGGGGGGGGGGGGGGGGGGGGGGGGGGGGGGGGGGGGGGGGGGGGGGGGGGGGGGGGGGGGGGGGGGGGGGGGGGGGGGGGGGGGGGGGGGGGGGGGGGGGGGGGGGGGGGGGGGGGGGGGGGGGGGGGGGGGGGGGGGGGGGGGGGGGGGGGGGGGGGGGGGGGGGGGGGGGGGGGGGGGGGGGGGGGGGGGGGGGGGGGGGGGGGGGGGGGGGGGGGGGGGGGGGGGGGGGGGGGGGGGGGGGGGGGGGGGGGGGGGGGGGGGGGGGGGGGGGGGGGGGGGGGGGGGGGGGGGGGGGGGGGGGGGGGGGGGGGGGGGGGGGGGGGGGGGGGGGGGGGGGGGGGGGGGGGGGGGGGGGGGGGGGGGGGGGGGGGGGGGGGGGGGGGGGGGGGGGGGGGGGGGGGGGGGGGGGGGGGGGGGGGGGGGGGGGGGGGGGGGGGGGGGGGGGGGGGGGGGGGGGGGGGGGGGGGGGGGGGGGGGGGGGGGGGGGGGGGGGGGGGGGGGGGGGGGGGGGGGGGGGGGGGGGGGGGGGGGGGGGGGGGGGGGGGGGGGGGGGGGGGGGGGGGGGGGGGGGGGGGGGGGGGGGGGGGGGGGGGGGGGGGGGGGGGGGGGGGGGGGGGGGGGGGGGGGGGGGGGGGGGGGGGGGGGGGGGGGGGGGGGGGGGGGGGGGGGGGGGGGGGGGGGGGGGGGGGGGGGGGGGGGGGGGGGGGGGGGGGGGGGGGGGGGGGGGGGGGGGGGGGGGGGGGGGGGGGGGGGGGGGGGGGGGGGGGGGGGGGGGGGGGGGGGGGGGGGGGGGGGGGGGGGGGGGGGGGGGGGGGGGGGGGGGGGGGGGGGGGGGGGGGGGGGGGGGGGGGGGGGGGGGGGGGGGGGGGGGGGGGGGGGGGGGGGGGGGGGGGGGGGGGGGGGGGGGGGGGGGGGGGGGGGGGGGGGGGGGGGGGGGGGGGGGGGGGGGGGGGGGGGGGGGGGGGGGGGGGGGGGGGGGGGGGGGGGGGGGGGGGGGGGGGGGGGGGGGGGGGGGGGGGGGGGGGGGGGGGGGGGGGGGGGGGGGGGGGGGGGGGGGGGGGGGGGGGGGGGGGGGGGGGGGGGGGGGGGGGGGGGGGGGGGGGGGGGGGGGGGGGGGGGGGGGGGGGGGGGGGGGGGGGGGGGGGGGGGGGGGGGGGGGGGGGGGGGGGGGGGGGGGGGGGGGGGGGGGGGGGGGGGGGGGGGGGGGGGGGGGGGGGGGGGGGGGGGGGGGGGGGGGGGGGGGGGGGGGGGGGGGGGGGGGGGGGGGGGGGGGGGGGGGGGGGGGGGGGGGGGGGGGGGGGGGGGGGGGGGGGGGGGGGGGGGGGGGGGGGGGGGGGGGGGGGGGGGGGGGGGGGGGGGGGGGGGGGGGGGGGGGGGGGGGGGGGGGGGGGGGGGGGGGGGGGGGGGGGGGGGGGGGGGGGGGGGGGGGGGGGGGGGGGGGGGGGGGGGGGGGGGGGGGGGGGGGGGGGGGGGGGGGGGGGGGGGGGGGGGGGGGGGGGGGGGGGGGGGGGGGGGGGGGGGGGGGGGGGGGGGGGGGGGGGGGGGGGGGGGGGGGGGGGGGGGGGGGGGGGGGGGGGGGGGGGGGGGGGGGGGGGGGGGGGGGGGGGGGGGGGGGGGGGGGGGGGGGGGGGGGGGGGGGGGGGGGGGGGGGGGGGGGGGGGGGGGGGGGGGGGGGGGGGGGGGGGGGGGGGGGGGGGGGGGGGGGGGGGGGGGGGGGGGGGGGGGGGGGGGGGGGGGGGGGGGGGGGGGGGGGGGGGGGGGGGGGGGGGGGGGGGGGGGGGGGGGGGGGGGGGGGGGGGGGGGGGGGGGGGGGGGGGGGGGGGGGGGGGGGGGGGGGGGGGGGGGGGGGGGGGGGGGGGGGGGGGGGGGGGGGGGGGGGGGGGGGGGGGGGGGGGGGGGGGGGGGGGGGGGGGGGGGGGGGGGGGGGGGGGGGGGGGGGGGGGGGGGGGGGGGGGGGGGGGGGGGGGGGGGGGGGGGGGGGGGGGGGGGGGGGGGGGGGGGGGGGGGGGGGGGGGGGGGGGGGGGGGGGGGGGGGGGGGGGGGGGGGGGGGGGGGGGGGGGGGGGGGGGGGGGGGGGGGGGGGGGGGGGGGGGGGGGGGGGGGGGGGGGGGGGGGGGGGGGGGGGGGGGGGGGGGGGGGGGGGGGGGGGGGGGGGGGGGGGGGGGGGGGGGGGGGGGGGGGGGGGGGGGGGGGGGGGGGGGGGGGGGGGGGGGGGGGGGGGGGGGGGGGGGGGGGGATTTCATAACTTTAGGAGTTGCCACATACTAACACTAGGCAGTTGAGAGAGTTACGATGTGCTCACAAGCATGCTAGGGCAGTTGCCATGTAAAAGGGAAGAGTTGCCATCTGCTTACGTGCACGTTAGGGAAGTTGCCATGTACGTGCACGTTGGGGCAGTTGGCATGTACCATGCAAAAACACATGACAATTCGGTAAAAGAGAGTTGCCATATGCTTACGTGCACACTAGGCAGTTGCCGTGTACCCTGCAAAAACACATGGCAACTCGGGTAAAAAAGAGAGTTGCCACCTGCTTATAAAGCACACTAGGGGCGGTTGCCATGTGCGCTGCAAAAACACATGGCAACTAGTAGCTTGGGTGTGGGAGAGGGGACTGGCGTGTGGGCGAGATGGCAAATGCCCACACACCAGTCCTTGTGCGTGACTGAAAACTGGTGTGTGCGTGAACTGCTAAACGCCCACACACCGGTCCCTCCGTATGGTAAAACGTATGTGTGGGCGAACTATGTCATACACCACACACACGCCTTGTCCTACGTGGCACAGAAAATCAGCCAGACTGTGCCAAGATTCGTGCATATAGTACTGGACGGTGATGGATGCGTGTGGTCGAGATGGTCAACGCCCACACGTGTGGCCGTTAACATTTCCGTCTTTTTAAAGGGAGGATAAAAGGACAACTTTTTTTTGAGGGAGATAAAAGGACAACTTGCATAATGCAAATGATCCTGTCAAATAAAACTACGTGTGGGCAAACACAACTGGGGGGGGGGGGGGGGGGGGGGGGGGGGGGGGGGGGGGGGGGGGGGGGGGGGGGGGGGGGGGGGGGGGGGGGGGGGGGGGGGGGGGGGGGGGGGGGGGGGGGGGGGGGGGGGGGGGGGGGGGGGGGGGGGGGGGGGGGGGGGGGGGGGGGGGGGGGGGGGGGGGGGGGGGGGGGGGGGGGGGGGGGGGGGGGGGGGGGGGGGGGGGGGGGGGGGGGGGGGGGGGGGGGGGGGGGGGGGGGGGGGGGGGGGGGGGGGGGGGGGGGGGGGGGGGGGGGGGGGGGGGGGGGGGGGGGGGGGGGGGGGGGGGGGGGGGGGGGGGGGGGGGGGGGGGGGGGGGGGGGGGGGGGGGGGGGGGGGGGGGGGGGGGGGGGGGGGGGGGGGGGGGGGGGGGGGGGGGGGGGGGGGGGGGGGGGGGGGGGGGGGGGGGGGGGGGGGGGGGGGGGGGGGGGGGGGGGGGGGGGGGGGGGGGGGGGGGGGGGGGGGGGGGGGGGGGGGGGGGGGGGGGGGGGGGGGGGGGGGGGGGGGGGGGGGGGGGGGGGGGGGGGGGGGGGGGGGGGGGGGGGGGGGGGGGGGGGGGGGGGGGGGGGGGGGGGGGGGGGGGGGGGGGGGGGGGGGGGGGGGGGGGGGGGGGGGGGGGGGGGGGGGGGGGGGGGGGGGGGGGGGGGGGGGGGGGGGGGGGGGGGGGGGGGGGGGGGGGGGGGGGGGGGGGGGGGGGGGGGGGGGGGGGGGGGGGGGGGGGGGGGGGGGGGGGGGGGGGGGGGGGGGGGGGGGGGGGGGGGGGGGGGGGGGGGGGGGGGGGGGGGGGGGGGGGGGGGGGGGGGGGGGGGGGGGGGGGGGGGGGGGGGGGGGGGGGGGGGGGGGGGGGGGGGGGGGGGGGGGGGGGGGGGGGGGGGGGGGGGGGGGGGGGGGGGGGGGGGGGGGGGGGGGGGGGGGGGGGGGGGGGGGGGGGGGGGGGGGGGGGGGGGGGGGGGGGGGGGGGGGGGGGGGGGGGGGGGGGGGGGGGGGGGGGGGGGGGGGGGGGGGGGGGGGGGGGGGGGGGGGGGGGGGGGGGGGGGGGGGGGGGGGGGGGGGGGGGGGGGGGGGGGGGGGGGGGGGGGGGGGGGGGGGGGGGGGGGGGGGGGGGGGGGGGGGGGGGGGGGGGGGGGGGGGGGGGGGGGGGGGGGGGGGGGGGGGGGGGGGGGGGGGGGGGGGGGGGGGGGGGGGGGGGGGGGGGGGGGGGGGGGGGGGGGGGGGGGGGGGGGGGGGGGGGGGGGGGGGGGGGGGGGGGGGGGGGGGGGGGGGGGGGGGGGG
Organism: Thinopyrum obtusiflorum; assembly: GCA_036873465.1. NCBI lineage: Eukaryota > Viridiplantae > Streptophyta > Magnoliopsida > Poales > Poaceae > Thinopyrum > Thinopyrum obtusiflorum. Next base: position 6,924 of record JAAAWM010011546.1, read on the forward strand.
GGGGGGGGGGGCGCGGCATAGCAATAGAGCAAACAACTAGCAAGCAAAGATAGAAGTGATTTCGAGGGTATGGTCATCTGGCCTGCAAAGTTCTCAGAGTTGACGAAAGCTTGATCTTCGTAAGCTTACTCAACAGGCTCCTCAATCACGTACTTGTCTCCCGGCTCTACCCAAAGCAAGAACACAAACAAAGTAACAACAATCAACCATGGTGCAATGCGCAAGCAACATGATGCAAAACATGGCATGATATGCGAGATGTGATATGCAATGCATATGCGTGCTCCGGAAGGAAAAGATTGATCAAGGCATAAACTTGGCAAACCAAGTGTGCCTCTCGAAAGATGAGATGATTTCGGTCGAAATCGATATAAAGATCATCGGAATCGGATGCACGGTTTGCAAATGGCAAGCAAAACAAGAATGGCACAATTCTGCGATTAACAGCACGATGCCATCTAGAATGCAATAAGAAACTAAGCTACTGCACCCCAACATAGCAACAAAGTACATGGAAGTGATCTACAAAAGATGCTTGATAAAACATGAACACTGAGCTATGGCTAAATCACACAAGAACATGTTCAAACAAGCAAGGCAAAAGTGCAAAAGATATCAGCTTCACAGACTTAGTGAAAATACTAATATGCCAGAAATAACATCAGGAAGCAATGTTTAGAGCAAGCAAACAACATTCTACAGGAACATATCATAGCAAACAAAGGCATGGCATGAAACTACTAAATGCATAGAACAAAAGTCCCTTACTGATCATGAGCCAAAAATGCACAGAAGATATGATGGCAACCATGTAAACATAGCAAGTTTTATTAACATATTCAGACTTAGCAGAAAACTGAGCATGGCATAAACAGAATTATGAAGGAATCTTTGCAAGCTCGATCCACTCACCACAAGGCATTGCATGACAAACTAAGCATATCAAAAGCAAGATGACATGTTCATGAAGCTAACCATGGCAAGATCAAGTTCATAGCATGCATGGATCAACAACAACAGCCATGGCAAAATTGATTAACATGTAAACAATCTGTCAGGAACAATTTATAGCAGAAGTAGAGCAAGATTAAGACATGCTAGAGCACTCCATAATTTCAAACAGGGGCATGGATGGATAGAGCACAACCATATGTCCAAATCACCCTTACTGAAGCAACTCAAAACCAGCATGGATCTCACTGTAGCATCATGTTTACATGACATAAAAATAACAGCAGGCACAAGACTTGGCAAAATCTGAAGCCCGTGAAATCAGCAATATCACGAAGGCTACTTTGCATGCTTGTTCTAGTCACCACATTGATCACAAAAATACATGGCAAGCACGCCTGTAAATATGGCATGGCATAGATCAAAACACATGTAGAGCTCATGCCCATAAGATGCACACAACAAATGTGACAAAAATGACAAATCCTCATAATCTGCTAAGTAACAGGAGCTAACATTTTAAAGCACTCTTGCATCAATGATTTGGGCATCAGGATGGACTCAAACAAGCATGTCACAACGGAAAGAAATGAAGAGCATCTCACAATGAACATTTTGATATATTATGCGCATGAAGCGGAGCTATGGTGATGAAGTTATGATGCAATGAGCAGGGCCACAAAATAATGCAGAGAAGGACTTAGGGAAAAACGAGGTCAACCTCTATGGATCTAGGGTTTCCAGCACGAGTCTTGTCGTGGAATTGTCACGGAAGATGTCCTAGAGCAGGAATTAGTCGTAGGGCCATCGCACTAGGAAGCTTAAAGGGGTTAATCGGGACAAAGGACATGAGAGGGTTTTATACTAGTTCGGCCCCTTACGATGAAGGTAAAAGCCTACGTCTAGTTGGTATTGGTATTGCTAGGGTTTCGATCACCAAGAGGCTCAACCCGCCGGCTTGGTTATCGACTTGTTATTTCTTGCCCTAAGCCGCCACCGGGTCATCCCCTTATATACATGGGTTGACGCCTGGTGGCCTACAGAGTCCCGGCCGGCTCATAATCATGTCCGGCTCGGTGGCTTCCTTTACATGCCTTTCTTTACAAGTCTTTCCTTACATACGGCGGTTTACAATATCGGGCCTTAAGCCGCCTCCAGGCCCTTGGGCCTTCTATAAGGTTTAATAAACTATCGTCTTGAATGTTTACTGGGCTTGGGGGGGGGGGGGGGGGGGGGGGGGGGGGGGGGGGGGGGGGGGGGGGGGGGGGGGGGGGGGGGGGGGGGGGGGGGGGGGGGGGGGGGGGGGGGGGGGGGGGGGGGGGGGGGGGGGGGGGGGGGGGGGGGGGGGGGGGGGGGGGGGGGGGGGGGGGGGGGGGGGGGGGGGGGGGGGGGGGGGGGGGGGGGGGGGGGGGGGGGGGGGGGGGGGGGGGGGGGGGGGGGGGGGGGGGGGGGGGGGGGGGGGGGGGGGGGGGGGGGGGGGGGGGGGGGGGGGGGGGGGGGGGGGGGGGGGGGGGGGGGGGGGGGGGGGGGGGGGGGGGGGGGGGGGGGGGGGGGGGGGGGGGGGGGGGGGGGGGGGGGGGGGGGGGGGGGGGGGGGGGGGGGGGGGGGGGGGGGGGGGGGGGGGGGGGGGGGGGGGGGGGCCTTCCTCTTTGGGGAAAACCAATGCAAGCTCAAGACATAGCACTGCATCACCCTGAACTGTCCAAAGAAATGGCGGCAACCCTCCGCAACAGATCCGCATCCGTAAGATCTTGCCTTCTCAAACCTTTAGATCTGCATTAGGGTTTGCGTGTTCATCAGTGTTCTTCGTTGTTCATCATGAATCTTTCTGGTAGTTCTTCCTCCACAGCCTCTCTTGATCAAAAAGGAACACCTAACTCGTGTGGTAGTGGTTTTACCCCCATTTTAGATGTTAGTAGATCCCTTTTCTTTGCATAGATACCTTCTTAGAGCTGATGAACTCATCTGGGCTATATTTTTAGGCCTAGGAAATTTTTATTTTGAACGGCCATTTGATCCATAGTAATTTCCAGAAGTTAAGAAACCTGTTTGTCTCCATACTTAACCAATTCTGCCGCTGGTATTTCTCAAATGTCTGTAGTCATGGCGGCTTACTTTGCCGGCTTACTTTTCCTTATATGACATTAGCCTTATTTAAGCCGCCATTACTCCCCTGTATCATCATTTACTTTCACCATATTTATTCAATTGAACCGGCATGTTGCCTTCCTCTCAGTTCATTTTTGAACACCATGCCGTCAAAAGCACCGACTGTCTGCAACTGGGTTCCCTCAACCGTAACTGAGGAAAATTTGAAGGAGTTCTTCTCCATAGGATTTTTGCCAGGAAAAAATGTCATGTCTTACCGTGCACCTGATCCGGACGAAGAACGGCCCAATCCAAGAGATGGTGAAGTCATTGTCTTTACTGATCACATGAACCATGGCTTTTCACCACCCTGCTCAAAGTTCTTCAGAGATGTCCTCCATTTTTTCAAACTCCACCCTTAAGATATCAGGCCCAATTCCATATCTAATATCTGCAACTTCCAAGTGCTCTGTGAGGTGTACCTTCAGGAAGAGCCGACCGTGGAACTGTTTAGAGAGTATTTTTATCTGAACCGACAGAACGAGTGCACCAACGGCCTTAGCTTGGAGCTTGGAGGCATCTCAATTCAGCGTCGGCAGGGCGCTGTCTTCCCCCTCATAGTCTTGCTGAGTCGGGGGGGGGGGGGGGGGGGGGGGGGGGGGGGGGGGGGGGGGGGGGGGGGGGGGGGGGGGGGGGGGGGGGGGGGGGGGGGGGGGGGGGGGGGGGGGGGGGGGGGGGGGGGGGGGGGGGGGGGGGGGGGGGGGGGGGGGGGGGGGGGGGGGGGGGGGGGGGGGGGGGGGGGGGGGGGGGGGGGGGGGGGGGGGGGGGGGGGGGGGGGGGGGGGGGGGGGGGGGGGGGGGGGGGGGGGGGGGGGGGGGGGGGGGGGGGGGGGGGGGGGGGGGGGGGGGGGGGGGGGGGGGGGGGGGGGGGGGGGGGGGGGGGGGGGGGGGGGGGGGGGGGGGGGGGGGGGGGGGGGGGGGGGGGGGGGGGGGGGGGGGGGGGGGGGGGGGGGGGGGGGGGGGGGGGGGGGGGGGGGGGGGGGGGGGGGGGGGGGGGGGGGGGGGGGGGGGGGGGGGGGGGGGGGGGGGGGGGGGGGGGGGGGGGGGGGGGGGGGGGGGGGGGGGGGGGGGGGGGGGGGGGGGGGGGGGGGGGGGGGGGGGGGGGGGGGGGGGGGGGGGGGGGGGGGGGGGGGGGGGGGGGGGGGGGGGGGGGGGGGGGGGGGGGGGGGGGGGGGGGGGGGGGGGGGGGGGGGGGGGGGGGGGGGGGGGGGGGGGGGGGGGGGGGGGGGGGGGGGGGGGGGGGGGGGGGGGGGGGGGGGGGGGGGGGGGGGGGGGGGGGGGGGGGGGGGGGGGGGGGGGGGGGGGGGGGGGGGGGGGGGGGGGGGGGGGGGGGGGGGGGGGGGGGGGGGGGGGGGGGGGGGGGGGGGGGGGGGGGGGGGGGGGGGGGGGGGGGGGGGGGGGGGGGGGGGGGGGGGGGGGGGGGGGGGGGGGGGGGGGGGGGGGGGGGGGGGGGGGGGGGGGGGGGGGGGGGGGGGGGGGGGGGGGGGGGGGGGGGGGGGGGGGGGGGGGGGGGGGGGGGGGGGGGGGGGGGGGGGGGGGGGGGGGGGGGGGGGGGGGGGGGGGGGGGGGGGGGGGGGGGGGGGGGGGGGGGGGGGGGGGGGGGGGGGGGGGGGGGGGGGGGGGGGGGGGGGGGGGGGGGGGGGGGGGGGGGGGGGGGGGGGGGGGGGGGGGGGGGGGGGGGGGGGGGGGGGGGGGGGGGGGGGGGGGGGGGGGGGGGGGGGGGGGGGGGGGGGGGGGGGGGGGGGGGGGGGGGGGGGGGGGGGGGGGGGGGGGGGGGGGGGGGGGGGGGGGGGGGGGGGGGGGGGGGGGGGGGGGGGGGGGGGGGGGGGGGGGGGGGGGGGGGGGGGGGGGGGGGGGGGGGGGGGGGGGGGGGGGGGGGGGGGGGGGGGGGGGGGGGGGGGGGGGGGGGGGGGGGGGGGGGGGGGGGGGGGGGGGGGGGGGGGGGGGGGGGGGGGGGGGGGGGGGGGGGGGGGGGGGGGGGGGGGGGGGGGGGGGGGGGGGGGGGGGGGGGGGGGGGGGGGGGGGGGGGGGGGGGGGGGGGGGGGGGGGGGGGGGGGGGGGGGGGGGGGGGGGGGGGGGGGGGGGGGGGGGGGGGGGGGGGGGGGGGGGGGGGGGGGGGGGGGGGGGGGGGGGGGGGGGGGGGGGGGGGGGGGGGGGGGGGGGGGGGGGGGGGGGGGGGGGGGGGGGGGGGGGGGGGGGGGGGGGGGGGGGGGGGGGGGGGGGGGGGGGGGGGGGGGGGGGGGGGGGGGGGGGGGGGGGGGGGGGGGGGGGGGGGGGGGGGGGGGGGGGGGGGGGGGGGGGGGGGGGGGGGGGGGGGGGGGGGGGGGGGGGGGGGGGGGGGGGGGGGGGGGGGGGGGGGGGGGGGGGGGGGGGGGGGGGGGGGGGGGGGGGGGGGGGGGGGGGGGGGGGGGGGGGGGGGGGGGGGGGGGGGGGGGGGGGGGGGGGGGGGGGGGGGGGGGGGGGGGGGGGGGGGGGGGGGGGGGGGGGGGGGGGGGGGGGGGGGGGGGGGGGGGGGGGGGGGGGGGGGGGGGGGGGGGGGGGGGGGGGGGGGGGGGGGGGGGGGGGGGGGGGGGGGGGGGGGGGGGGGGGGGGGGGGGGGGGGGGGGGGGGGGGGGGGGGGGGGGGGGGGGGGGGGGGGGGGGGGGGGGGGGGGGGGGGGGGGGGGGGGGGGGGGGGGGGGGGGGGGGGGGGGGGGGGGGGGGGGGGGGGGGGGGGGGGGGGGGGGGGGGGGGGGGGGGGGGGGGGGGGGGGGGGGGGGGGGGGGGGGGGGGGGGGGGGGGGGGGGGGGGGGGGGGGGGGGGGGGGGGGGGGGGGGGGGGGGGGGGGGGGGGGGGGGGGGGGGGGGGGGGGGGGGGGGGGGGGGGGGGGGGGGGGGGGGGGGGGGGGGGGGGGGGGGGGGGGGGGGGGGGGGGGGGGGGGGGGGGGGGGGGGGGGGGGGGGGGGGGGGGGGGGGGGGGGGGGGGGGGGGGGGGGGGGGGGGGGGGGGGGGGGGGGGGGGGGGGGGGGGGGGGGGGGGGGGGGGGGGGGGGGGGGGGGGGGGGGGGGGGGGGGGGGGGGGGGGGGGGGGGGGGGGGGGGGGGGGGGGGGGGGGGGGGGGGGGGGGGGGGGGGGGGGGGGGGGGGGGGGGGGGGGGGGGGGGGGGGGGGGGGGGGGGGGGGGGGGGGGGGGGGGGGGGGGGGGGGGGGGGGGGGGGGGGGGGGGGGGGGGGGGGGGGGGGGGGGGGGGGGGGGGGGGGGGGGGGGGGGGGGGGGGGGGGGGGGGGGGGGGGGGGGGGGGGGGGGGGGGGGGGGGGGGGGGGGGGGGGGGGGGGGGGGGGGGGGGGGGGGGGGGGGGGGGGGGGGGGGGGGGGGGGGGGGGGGGGGGGGGGGGGGGGGGGGGGGGGGGGGGGGGGGGGGGGGGGGGGGGGGGGGGGGGGGGGGGGGGGGGGGGGGGGGGGGGGGGGGGGGGGGGGGGGGGGGGGGGGGGGGGGGGGGGGGGGGGGGGGGGGGGGGGGGGGGGGGGGGGGGGGGGGGGGGGGGGGGGGGGGGGGGGGGGGGGGGGGGGGGGGGGGGGCTTGTGAAACTAACCATCCAATGGACGAATGCCTTCATCAATGACAACAGGTGCCTTCCCCTTTTCATTAGTTGAGGTAAAAGTCTGCTTGAGTACTTCAATCGGGGGCAGGTAGCTGAGGTGATTCAGAAAATCAGCCTTGAAGTTGAGTGAAGACCTTGTTATGAGGAATCTCATAATCCAAGGAGCATAAGGCTTCAACTCAAACAGAGAGAGTGCAACATTTGCCAGAGTCCTCATGAAGAAATCATAGTAATTGACAGGAATGCTATGAATGATGTTGAATAGAAGATTCTTCATGATGCCAACTATTTCCTCATCAGAAGAGTCTTGGCCTTTGATAGGACTCATTGTCCTCGTCAGAATGCGATAGACTGTTCTGGGCACATAGAGTAAGTCCTTCATGAGGAATTTGGTCCTTGGGGCTTGACCGGGCTTCATAGGCTTTATTAGAACTTGCATGTAATGAGCAGTGAGTTCAGATTCTTGGTACAGGCAGCGAGCCCCTTCACTGGGTGGACTGATGGGTAGGGCGTGAAGTAATTCAGAGGCCGGTGCCTTATAATGAGTGTTATCGGTCATCCAGTCCAAGACCCAGGTGTTGATATCTTCAGGATCACCTGTGATGTGCAGTGTCGCATAGAGCTGAAGAATAAGCTCTTCATTCCAATCAACAATGTCAAAGAAAAAATTGAGGAGGCATGCATCATGAAGCACACCGAGAACAGGAGAGAAACAAGGCAATGATTCCATGTCCACGTGAGGAATATGCTCATGGTAGAAGATTTTGTCCTTGTTGAAAAGTAGTGAAGAATATAAGTTGGCCTGGCTGGTAGTCCAGAAACGCTTCCTCCTTAGACGAGCAGAGTCATAAGGATTGTAGTCAGTGAAGAATACATGCTCACCAAAGAAGTCATCAGCCTTGAATTTTTGCTTCTTCAAGAAGGGATCCTTTGGCTTGGGGTGAGGAGTGTCAGTCAATTGCATCAAAAACTCAGGGATCTCGATCTCAGGTTCCGCAGGCTGAGGAATTTCAGGTTCTTCTTCAGTGGTAGCCTAGGACTTCAATTCTTCATTTACATTTTCTTTAGCACTAGTGGCTGGAATCTCTTCATGGACAGATGGGGTGGCATGAGGTTCTTTAGATCCCAGTTGAACTTCAGTGGTTACAGGGGACTGAGGAATTTGTTGAAGAGGTGTGAACAGAGGAGAATTGGGGTGCTGACTTTCCCAAAAGTCATCGTTCAACACTAGAGTTGTGCATCCAATGTCCACATCTTCTTCTTCATCCATTTCTTCAACGACGGCTTCTTCAGCAGTGAACTGAGGCATGAGCGATGAGATTATTGGGGTTGAAGGGATTTCATCCACTTCGAAGCGGGGGGGGGGGGGGGGGGGGGGGGGGGGGGGGGGGGGGGGGGGGGGGGGGGGGGGGGGGGGGGGGGGGGGGGGGGGGGGGGGGGGGGGGGGGGGGGGGGGGGGGGGGGGGGGGGGGGGGGGGGGGGGGGGGGGGGGGGGGGGGGGGGGGGGGGGGGGGGGGGGGGGGGGGGGGGGGGGGGGGGGGGGGGGGGGGGGGGGGGGGGGGGGGGGGGGGGGGGGGGGGGGGGGGGGGGGGGGGGGGGGGGGGGGGGGGGGGGGGGGGGGGGGGGGGGGGGGGGGGGGGGGGGGGGGGGGGGGGGGGGGGGGGGGGGGGGGGGGGGGGGGGGGGGGGGGGGGGGGGGGGGGGGGGGGGGGGGGGGGGGGGGGGGGGGGGGGGGGGGGGGGGGGGGGGGGGGGGGGGGGGGGGGGGGGGGGGGGGGGGGGGGGGGGGGGGGGGGGGGGGGGGGGGGGGGGGGGGGGGGGGGGGGGGGGGGGGGGGGGGGGGGGGGGGGGGGGGGGGGGGGGGGGGGGGGGGGGGGGGGGGGGGGGGGGGGGGGGGGGGGGGGGGGGGGGGGGGGGGGGGGGGGGGGGGGGGGGGGGGGGGGGGGGGGGGGGGGGGGGGGGGGGGGGGGGGGGGGGGGGGGGGGGGGGGGGGGAATTCACAAACCTGACTTTGGCTCCAAGCCAGTCAGCACAGTATACATCAAATTCATCACTGAGTTTCTTAATCTCATATTGAATAGAGATAATTTCTTCAGTTGTCATAGAGACAACGTTTTTCTTCAGGAAACGCTCCTTCCTGTACTACGATTTCTTCAACTGCCTGGCCTTTTCAAATTTCCATTTTTCTTCCTGAATAAAGGCAGTCAGCATATGACTTTGGCCAGGAGTCAACTTGAAGTCAGGCATAGGAGTGTTGGGGTCCTTGTGCCAGAGATCAATGTAATCAAGGATCAATTTTGGTCCCAAAAGTAGAGGCACATTTGTGCCTTTGGCTCTAGCGGCCTTGAGCTGCCTGTCTCTGATGATTTCAGCAAGTTCTTCATCATCAGCTTCGTCTTCATTAGACGGCACTTGAAAGGCGACCTGCTTCTTGTGAGGACTTGCTCAAGAGCCTCGTCCAGCAGTGGCCTTTTTCTTCAGCAGAGAGGGGCCAGTTGATGAATTTGGTGGAGCTGAAGAACTAGCAGAAGCTCCTTAGGCAATAGAGAAGCCTGATGTCCTTTGGCACATGGCGAGATGCACAGGTACTGAGGATTTTGTTGGAGGAGCTGAGGACTTTGGCGGAGTTGGAGCAGCTTGAGGAGTTGGCCGTGAGGACTTTGAAGAATCTGGCCGTGAGGGCATTGCTGAGGAACTTGGCCGTGAGGGCATTTGGGGTGATGTAGTTGGCTTATGAGCAGGCTTCTTTGCCATGGCCTTCTTTGGCTTGCTTGCAGAGGCCTCACCATTGGTTGCAGCAGCAGCAGAGTCTTCATTAAATTTCCTTACTGCTTCCTTAGCTATTTTGGCTAGCTTGGCCTGGCGCTTGGCCCATTCATCAGGATAGTCCTCACCATGCTTGAGGCTGGTGGGATCAGCTTCTTGGCCAGATGCCAATGGAGGTCTTGGGCATGGAGGATTTAGAGCGAATTTCTTCATATACTTGGGAGTAACATATATGTACTCCCTCCATTCCCGTGCCCATCTCCTCTCTATCCTTTATATGCGCACCTTGCACTGATTTTTATCCTCCTTGCCAAACTTGGCCTCAGCAGGAGTGCAATATCCTTGTATATGTCATCAGGGATCTTGAAAGCAGTATTGACCTCAGGCCTATTTCCTCCCTTCTGTGCCTTTTTACCGTCAACCATTTTCTTCAGCTGAGGAATATGAGCAACAGAATTCTCTGAAGAGGTGTGCAACTTTTCTTCGAGGAATGCTGCAAATGATGTAAGTTGATGAGAACCTAGTGATTCAGCAGCGGACATCAGTACCTGTGAACAGAGTATAGTTGCGAGGAATTTGGAGAGGTCATATGCGTTCTCAGAAGTTTTTCAAAAAGAACAAGTTTGAGGAATTTGACCCGATGAGTCTTGAAGAATTTCACTAAGCGTTCTTTGACTTAGGTTCCAGAGTTGTACAGATTGAAAAACCCACACAATTGAGGAATCTTGAAGAAAAACGTTGCTTAGGGAAACAGATCAAGAACAGATGTTATGAGAGGTGTTCAGTGTGTGAAGATTTGAAGAATAAACACCTTTGAAGATTTTGTAGAAAACATTTGAATCAAAGAGGGCGGTAAAAGTAACTTTTAATTACCCTTGATGAAGAACATGACGAAATGGGAAGTGTAGATGTGAAGCTCGTCAGTTCAGATCTTCCACGCCCTAACTTGGCGGAGGAAGATAGCTACGGCGGCGGCGGAGTGAAGAAATCCGCAGCCGGCGCGAGTACGACGGCGACGAGGTCGAGGCAGTGAAGCTCTTCCTCACCGGCGACAATGGAAGTAGCGGCGGCGCTAGGGTTTGAGAAGCTCGAGCGGGAGAGAGGTCGAGCGAAGTGAAAAACAAAGTGAGGAAGGGGAGGGGTATTTATAGCCGAAGTGAAAAACTATTCGCCCGAAGAATTTGGACGAACGTGCCCCTGACCCTTCTCATTCGCTTGACATGTATGGGGGGGGGGGGGGGGGGGGGGGGGGGGGGGGGGGGGGGGGGGGGGGGGGGGGGGGGGGGGGGGGGGGGGGGGGGGGGGGGGGGGGGGGGGGGGGGGGGGGGGGGGGGGGGGGGGGGGGGGGGGGGGGGGGGGGGGGGGGGGGGGGGGGGGGGGGGGGGGGGGGGGGGGGGGGGGGGGGGGGGGGGGGGGGGGGGGGGGGGGGGGGGGGGGGGGGGGGGGGGGGGGGGGGGGGGGGGGGGGGGGGGGGGGGGGGGGGGGGGGGGGGGGGGGGGGGGGGGGGGGGGGGGGGGGGGGGGGGGGGGGGGGGGGGGGGGGGGGGGGGGGGGGGGGGGGGGGGGGGGGGGGGGGGGGGGGGGGGGGGGGGGGGGGGGGGGGGGGGGGGGGGGGGGGGGGGGGGGGGGGGGGGGGGGGGGGGGGGGGGGGGGGGGGGGGGGGGGGGGGGGGGGGGGGGGGGGGGGGGGGGGGGGGGGGGGGGGGGGGGGGGGGGGGGGGGGGGGGGGGGGGGGGGGGGGGGGGGGGGGGGGGGGGGGGGGGGGGGGGGGGGGGGGGGGGGGGGGGGGGGGGGGGGGGGGGGGGGGGGGGGGGGGGGGGGGGGGGGGGGGGGGGGGGGGGGGGGGGGGGGGGGGGGGGGGGGGGGGGGGGGGGGGGGGGGGGGGGGGGGGGGGGGGGGGGGGGGGGGGGGGGGGGGGGGGGGGGGGGGGGGGGGGGGGGGGGGGGGGGGGGGGGGGGGGGGGGGGGGGGGGGGGGGGGGGGGGGGGGGGGGGGGGGGGGGGGGGGGGGGGGGGGGGGGGGGGGGGGGGGGGGGGGGGGGGGGGGGGGGGGGGGGGGGGGGGGGGGGGGGGGGGGGGGGGGGGGGGGGGGGGGGGGGGGGGGGGGGGGGGGGGGGGGGGGGGGGGGGGGGGGGGGGGGGGGGGGGGGGGGGGGGGGGGGGGGGGGGGGGGGGGGGGGGGGGGGGGGGGGGGGGGGGGGGGGGGGGGGGGGGGGGGGGGGGGGGGGGGGGGGGGGGGGGGGGGGGGGGGGGGGGGGGGGGGGGGGGGGGGGGGGGGGGGGGGGGGGGGGGGGGGGGGGGGGGGGGGGGGGGGGGGGGGGGGGGGGGGGGGGGGGGGGGGGGGGGGGGGGGGGGGGGGGGGGGGGGGGGGGGGGGGGGGGGGGGGGGGGGGGGGGGGGGGGGGGGGGGGGGGGGGGGGGGGGGGGGGGGGGGGGGGGGGGGGGGGGGGGGGGGGGGGGGGGGGGGGGGGGGGGGGGGGGGGGGGGGGGGGGGGGGGGGGGGGGGGGGGGGGGGGGGGGGGGGGGGGGGGGGGGGGGGGGGGGGGGGGGGGGGGGGGGGGGGGGGGGGGGGGGGGGGGGGGGGGGGGGGGGGGGGGGGGGGGGGGGGGGGGGGGGGGGGGGGGGGGGGGGGGGGGGGGGGGGGGGGGGGGGGGGGGGGGGGGGGGGGGGGGGGGGGGGGGGGGGGGGGGGGGGGGGGGGGGGGGGGGGGGGGGGGGGGGGGGGGGGGGGGGGGGGGGGGGGGGGGGGGGGGGGGGGGGGGGGGGGGGGGGGGGGGGGGGGGGGGGGGGGGGGGGGGGGGGGGGGGGGGGGGGGGGGGGGGGGGGGGGGGGGGGGGGGGGGGGGGGGGGGGGGGGGGGGGGGGGGGGGGGGGGGGGGGGGGGGGGGGGGGGGGGGGGGGGGGGGGGGGGGGGGGGGGGGGGGGGGGGGGGGGGGGGGGGGGGGGGGGGGGGGGGGGGGGGGGGGGGGGGGGGGGGGGGGGGGGGGGGGGGGGGGGGGGGGGGGGGGGGGGGGGGGGGGGGGGGGGGGGGGGGGGGGGGGGGGGGGGGGGGGGGGGGGGGGGGGGGGGGGGGGGGGGGGGGGGGGGGGGGGGGGGGGGGGGGGGGGGGGGGGGGGGGGGGGGGGGGGGGGGGGGGGGGGGGGGGGGGGGGGGGGGGGGGGGGGGGGGGGGGGGGGGGGGGGGGGGGGGGGGGGGGGGGGGGGGGGGGGGGGGGGGGGGGGGGGGGGGGGGGGGGGGGGGGGGGGGGGGGGGGGGGGGGGGGGGGGGGGGGGGGGGGGGGGGGGGGGGGGGGGGGGGGGGGGGGGGGGGGGGGGGGGGGGGGGGGGGGGGGGGGGGGGGGGGGGGGGGGGGGGGGGGGGGGGGGGGGGGGGGGGGGGGGGGGGGGGGGGGGGGGGGGGGGGGGGGGGGGGGGGGGGGGGGGGGGGGGGGGGGGGGGGGGGGGGGGGGGGGGGGGGGGGGGGGGGGGGGGGGGGGGGGGGGGGGGGGGGGGGGGGGGGGGGGGGGGGGGGGGGGGGGGGGGGGGGGGGGGGGGGGGGGGGGGGGGGGGGGGGGGGGGGGGGGGGGGGGGGGGGGGGGGGGGGGGGGGGGGGGGGGGGGGGGGGGGGGGGGGGGGGGGGGGGGGGGGGGGGGGGGGGGGGGGGGGGGGGGGGGGGGGGGGGGGGGGGGGGGGGGGGGGGGGGGGGGGGGGGGGGGGGGGGGGGGGGGGGGGGGGGGGGGGGGGGGGGGGGGGGGGGGGGGGGGGGGGGGGGGGGGGGGGGGGGGGGGGGGGGGGGGGGGGGGGGGGGGGGGGGGGGGGGGGGGGGGGGGGGGGGGGGGGGGGGGGGGGGGGGGGGGGGGGGGGGGGGGGGGGGGGGGGGGGGGGGGGGGGGGGGGGGGGGGGGGGGGGGGGGGGGGGGGGGGGGGGGGGGGGGGGGGGGGGGGGGGGGGGGGGGGGGGGGGGGGGGGGGGGGGGGGGGGGGGGGGGGGGGGGGGGGGGGGGGGGGGGGGGGGGGGGGGGGGGGGGGGGGGGGGGGGGGGGGGGGGGGGGGGGGGGGGGGGGGGGGGGGGGGGGGGGGGGGGGGGGGGGGGGGGGGGGGGGGGGGGGGGGGGGGGGGGGGGGGGGGGGGGGGGGGGGGGGGGGGGGGGGGGGGGGGGGGGGGGGGGGGGGGGGGGGGGGGGGGGGGGGGGGGGGGGGGGGGGGGGGGGGGGGGGGGGGGGGGGGGGGGGGGGGGGGGGGGGGGGGGGGGGGGGGGGGGGGGGGGGGGGGGGGGGGGGGGGGGGGGGGGGGGGGGGGGGGGGGGGGGGGGGGGGGGGGGGGGGGGGGGGGGGGGGGGGGGGGGGGGGGGGGGGGGGGGGGGGGGGGGGGGGGGGGGGGGGGGGGGGGGGGGGGGGGGGGGGGGGGGGGGGGGGGGGGGGGGGGGGGGGGGGGGGGGGGGGGGGGGGGGGGGGGGGGGGGGGGGGGGGGGGGGGGGGGGGGGGGGGGGGGGGGGGGGGGGGGGGGGGGGGGGGGGGGGGGGGGGGGGGGGGGGGGGGGGGGGGGGGGGGGGGGGGGGGGGGGGGGGGGGGGGGGGGGGGGGGGGGGGGGGGGGGGGGGGGGGGGGGGGGGGGGGGGGGGGGGGGGGGGGGGGGGGGGGGGGGGGGGGGGGGGGGGGGGGGGGGGGGGGGGGGGGGGGGGGGGGGGGGGGGGGGGGGGGGGGGGGGGGGGGGGGGGGGGGGGGGGGGGGGGGGGGGGGGGGGGGGGGGGGGGGGGGGGGGGGGGGGGGGGGGGGGGGGGGGGGGGGGGGGGGGGGGGGGGGGGGGGGGGGGGGGGGGGGGGGGGGGGGGGGGGGGGGGGGGGGGGGGGGGGGGGGGGGGGGGGGGGGGGGGGGGGGGGGGGGGGGGGGGGGGGGGGGGGGGGGGGGGGGGGGGGGGGGGGGGGGGGGGGGGGGGGGGGGGGGGGGGGGGGGGGGGGGGGGGGGTTAACTGAGAAGTTCACCATGAATGTTGCAGCTCCATCGCAACAAGAAATTCCTCAGGCTGAGGCATCTGCTCAGCCGACTGAAGAACATGCCAGCACCGCTGATGACAATCAGGCTGCTGAAGAAACTGCTAGTGTCAGGGCTGATGACTGCATTCCAGCCGCTGAAGAAATTGCCAGGGCAACCACTAGTGTTACGCCTGAAGAAACTATCAGGCCAGCTGAAGCTTCTGCTGCTAAGCCTGAAGTAAATGAACCAAATTCCTCGGCTCCTCCTGCACCTACCCCAACTCTGATTCTTCCGTCTGCATCAGATGTGAAGAAGACCAAGGCTGCAGAGCGTGCAGCTGTGAAGAAAAGGAAAGCATCAACTTCATCAGATTCTTCAGCTCCGAAGAAGATGAAGCCATTGACCAGCTCTTTTGAGAATCCAATTGATGCTATTCTGGTCTCATCCATGCCATCAAAGGACCTTGTTCCTTTTGATGAAGAATATGTGATTCCAAGCGGATCAAACGAAGAGATTCCTTCTGCTGCTTCGTCAGAGCAGTTGGATGAAGAAATTGAAGCGGATGCAATCCCTTCAACCCCGATAGTCGCATCGCCCATGCCTCAGTTCACTTCTGAAGAGGCCGGCGTTGAAGAAAAGAGTGAAGAAGAAGATGTGGACATTGGGTGCACAACTCCTGTGTTGAACGATGACTTTTGGGAAAGTCAGCACCCCAATTCTCCTCCGTTCACACCCTTACAAC
Source organism: Thinopyrum obtusiflorum (assembly GCA_036873465.1). Taxonomy (NCBI): domain Eukaryota; kingdom Viridiplantae; phylum Streptophyta; class Magnoliopsida; order Poales; family Poaceae; genus Thinopyrum; species Thinopyrum obtusiflorum. The sequence continues at coordinate 22,041 of JAAAWM010011546.1, forward strand.
AAATTCCTCAGTCCCCTATGAATACTGAAGTACAAATGGGATCTGAAGAACCTCATGCCACACCGTCTGTCCATGAAGAGATTCCAGCCACTAGTGCTAAAGAAATTGTTAATGAAGAATTGAAGACCCAGGCTGCCACTGACGCAGAAGCTGAAATTCCTCAGCCTGTGGAACCTGAGATTGCGATTCCTGAGGTGGTGATGCAATTGACTGATACTCCTCAGCCCAAGCCACAGGATCCCTTCTCGGAGAAGCAAAAATTCAAGGCTGATGACTTCTTCGGCGAGAACGTGTTCTTCACAGACTATAATCCCTATGACTCTGCTCGTCTCAGAAGGAAGCGCTTCTGGACTGCCAGCCAAGCAAATTTTTATTCTTCAATGCTTTTCAACAAGGACAAAGTCTTCGACCACGAGCATATTCGCCTCACGTGGACATGGAATCACTGCCTTGCTTCACCCCAGTCCTCAGTGTGCTTCATGATGCAGGACTACTCAACTTTTGCACAGATATTTGCGATTGGAATGAAGAGCTTATTCTTCAGTTGTACGCAATGCTGCACGTCACAGGTGATGCTGATGATATCAACACTTGGGTGTTGGACTGGATGACCAAAAATACTCATTATAAAGAACCGGCCTCTGAATTACTTCACGCCCTGCCAATCAGTCCTCCCCTTGAAGGTGCTCGTTGTCTGTACCAAGAGCCTGAACTTACTGCTCATTACATGCAAGTGCTAATGAAGCCTCTGAAGCCCGGTCAAGCCGCAAGGACCAAATTCCTCGTGAAGGAATTTCTATATGTGCCAAGAACAGTTTATCGCATTCTGACGAAGACTTTGAGTCCTATCAAAGGCCACGACTCATCTGATGAGGAAATCATTGGCATCATGAAGAATCTGCTATTCAACATCATGCATGGTATTCCTGTCAACTATCATGATTTCTTCATGAGGACTCTGGCAAATGTTGCACTCGCTCCGTTTGAGTTGAAGCCTTACGCACCTTGGATTATGAGATTCCCTAGAATAAGGTCTTCACTCAACTACAAAGCTGATTTTTAGAATCACCTTAGCTACTTGCCCCCAATTGAAGTCCTCAAGCGGACATTTTCCTCAGCTGTTGAAAAGGGCAAGGCCGCTGCTGTTATTGATGAAGGCAGTCGTCCATTGGATGGTCAGTTTCGCAAAGCTGCATCTTACTCCACCAATGATGATTATGCTACTCATGATTCTGCCGCTCATGCATCAAAGCCAAATCCTCAAGCCACAACTCCAAGAGTGATGACTGACCATGAGCTGCTTCTTAGTCTTCACCAGAAGGTGGATCGAAACCACAAATGGGTTAAGCATCAGTTTGGTTCTATTCTTCACAACATGACTGCTACACACAATGCAGTGAAGAAAAACCATTGCTACCTCCACAAAGTCTTCGGTCGCACCTGGGCTATTCTGTCACATCTATATGGTGAAGAAGATCTGAAGCAAATGGGTCTCAAGGAAGATTTTGACTGGTCTGCTCCTCCACCGAAGAAATTCAAGAAGGTCAAGGTTCCTTCTTTGGTGGCCAGCTCATATTCTTCATCACGCGAAACCGACGAGCATGAAGACTTGGACGACACTGCCGCAGGCCCTACAACAACAAATGACTCCAACAACGCTGGCGCTCCTTCTTCATCTTGATACTCTTCACACTACAAAAAAAAGACACATCCGTGAGGGGGGGGGGGGGGGGGGGGGGGGGGGGGGGGGGGGGGGGGGGGGGGGGGGGGGGGGGGGGGGGGGGGGGGGGGGGGGGGGGGGGGGGGGGGGGGGGGGGGGGGGGGGGGGGGGGGGGGGGGGGGGGGGGGGGGGGGGGGGGGGGGGGGGGGGGGGGGGGGGGGGGGGGGGGGGGGGGGGGGGGGGGGGGGGGGGGGGGGGGGGGGGGGGGGGGGGGGGGGGGGGGGGGGGGGGGGGGGGGGGGGGGGGGGGGGGGGGGGGGGGGGGGGGGGGGGGGGGGGGGGGGGGGGGGGGGGGGGGGGGGGGGGGGGGGGGGGGGGGGGGGGGGGGGGGGGGGGGGGGGGGGGGGGGGGGGGGGGGGGGGGGGGGGGGGGGGGGGGGGGGGGGGGGGGGGGGGGGGGGGGGGGGGGGGGGGGGGGGGGGGGGGGGGGGGGGGGGGGGGGGGGGGGGGGGGGGGGGGGGGGGGGGGGGGGGGGGGGGGGGGGGGGGGGGGGGGGGGGGGGGGGGGGGGGGGGGGGGGGGGGGGGGGGGGGGGGGGGGGGGGGGGGGGGGGGGGGGGGGGGGGGGGGGGGGGGGGGGGGGGGGGGGGGGGGGGGGGGGGGGGGGGGGGGGGGGGGGGGGGGGGGGGGGGGGGGGGGGGGGGGGGGGGGGGGGGGGGGGGGGGGGGGGGGGGGGGGGGGGGGGGGGGGGGGGGGGGGGGGGGGGGGGGGGGGGGGGGGGGGGGGGGGGGGGGGGGGGGGGGGGGGGGGGGGGGGGGGGGGGGGGGGGGGGGGGGGGGGGGGGGGGGGGGGGGGGGGGGGGGGGGGGGGGGGGGGGGGGGGGGGGGGGGGGGGGGGGGGGGGGGGGGGGGGGGGGGGGGGGGGGGGGGGGGGGGGGGGGGGGGGGGGGGGGGGGGGGGGGGGGGGGGGGGGGGGGGGGGGGGGGGGGGGGGGGGGGGGGGGGGGGGGGGGGGGGGGGGGGGGGGGGGGGGGGGGGGGGGGGGGGGGGGGGGGGGGGGGGGGGGGGGGGGGGGGGGGGGGGGGGGGGGGGGGGGGGGGGGGGGGGGGGGGGGGGGGGGGGGGGGGGGGGGGGGGGGGGGGGGGGGGGGGGGGGGGGGGGGGGGGGGGGGGGGGGGGGGGGGGGGGGGGGGGGGGGGGGGGGGGGGGGGGGGGGGGGGGGGGGGGGGGGGGGGGGGGGGGGGGGGGGGGGGGGGGGGGGGGGGGGGGGGGGGGGGGGGGGGGGGGGGGGGGGGGGGGGGGGGGGGGGGGGGGGGGGGGGGGGGGGGGGGGGGGGGGGGGGGGGGGGGGGGGGGGGGGGGGGGGGGGGGGGGGGGGGGGGGGGGGGGGGGGGGGGGGGGGGGGGGGGGGGGGGGGGGGGGGGGGGGGGGGGGGGGGGGGGGGGGGGGGGGGGGGGGGGGGGGGGGGGGGGGGGGGGGGGGGGGGGGGGGGGGGGGGGGGGGGGGGGGGGGGGGGGGGGGGGGGGGGGGGGGGGGGGGGGGGGGGGGGGGGGGGGGGGGGGGGGGGGGGGGGGGGGGGGGGGGGGGGGGGGGGGGGGGGGGGGGGGGGGGGGGGGGGGGGGGTACCAAGAGACTATGTCTTCACATTCCATTGTCTTCAAGTGAATGTATTCACGTGTCATTATCTTCAACACGAATGTCTTCGCGAACCACCATTCTCTTCAATGCCTTCATACATTTTTAGTGGTCATCTTTGATGGTTAAACCAAATAAATAGGGACTTCTACCTATGTTCTCCTGTGAATCTCACAAACACATTAGTCCCGCAACCAAGTTTGTCATCAATACTCCAAAACCAATTAGGGGTGCCACTAGATGCTCTTACAATCTCCCCCTTTTTGCTGATTGATGAAACACTGGTTGAAGTTTTCAACGGGGATAAAATATGTGAAAGTTAAACAATGTGCTCATTGGCTTCATGAATTTGGAGGGGCTCCCCCTGAAGATGTGCATATAAGTAGTTTTCCTTTGAATGCAAATGCACAAGGCAAGTTTCACCTTGTGGAGATCTGCCTCTATTCATGAAGTCAAATCAAAGTGCATATAAGAATAATTTGAAGATAATGAAATGCACAATGGAATATGCGCGTCTACGCGATGACTTCATGGGGGGGGGGGGGGGGGGGGGGGGGGGGGGGGGGGGGGGGGGGGCAGTTCCCGGTGGGGGTGGATGAACAGGACCCTATGGTGTTGCCTCTGGATGAACAGTGAGCGTTGCTGGGGGGTTTGGATGAACAGTTCCCGGTTGGGGTGGATGAACAGGACCCCGATTGATCGAGCCGATTGGGGCTAGATGAACAGGACCCCGTGGAGGGCAGGATGAATAGGACCTCCCCGTGGAGGGCAGGATGAATAGTAGATGGTGGAGGGCTGGATGAACAGTAGCCCGTGGAGGGGTGGTTGAACAGGAGACCGTGGAGAGGGGTGGTTGAACAGTAGCCGATGGAGTAGCGCGCGGTGGAGGCTGGATGAACAGGAGCCCGTGGATGAACAGTCGCAGGTGGAGGCTGGAAGAGGTCGACGGTGGATGAACAGTAGCCCGTGGAGGCTGGAGGGGGTCGACGGTGGAGATGAACAGTATCCCGTGGAGTCCCGTTTTGCGGTACGCCACACCCCTCCCGATGAACAGGACCCCCGTTTCGACCGTAGCGCTCCAACACAAGTCTGTTTCCTCTGTTCTACGGTACGCCACACCCTCCCGATCAACAGGACCCCCGTTTTGACCGTAGGAGGTCCGTTTCCTCCGTTTTGCGGTACGCCAGACCCCTCCCGATGAACAGGATCCCGTTTCGAACGTGGCTAGTCGAACACAAGGCCGTTTCCTCCGTTCTGCGGTACGCCAGGCCTCGTTTCCATCGGCTGTTCCGTCCAAGCCGGTTGGCTCCCACGCGTTTCGTTGCCTCCCGATGAACACGATGCATTCCGTTGCCTCCCCATGAACACGACGACGACGCAGTTTCTTCGTTCCGACCCAGCCATGTACACGAGCTCTGGCCGTACGTATGCGCGAGTAGGCGTTCGAGACCCTGCCCGTATGTACGTACGTGGCTGTATTTTCTTTCTTGCACACTGGCCGCTGTACGTACGTGTACATGCTGCGTGCACGCCTCTACTACGACACGTGCGCGCCTCTACATCGACCAGTATGTACGTACATGTTCGTGACCAGAATGACAACGCTACGTACGCTTCGACCAGGTGGGTCCCGACTGTCAGGCACTTCCTTGCGTGCGAAGATGTAGCTGGTGGGTCCCAGAATCTTTTTTTTTTGCCCGGACGCACTTCCTTGCGTGTGAAGATGTAGCTGGTGGGTCCCAGCAGTAAAGGGGGAAACATTTTTTTGTGAAATACGGTGGCCCGTCCGGTGGGTCCCCGCTGTCAGGTGGAGGAATAATTATTTTGCGCATAATAAGGAGGCACTTCCTTGCTGCGGCCGTGGACCCAGCTGTCAGCCTCTCCACGTACAGTCCACGTCCGATGCAAGCCGTTCCTTGACCATGTTGACCACGCCGCGCGGAGAGCACCAGGGCGGTGGACGACGGCGAGGCCTAGGAAGGGGACGACGCGGAGCCGGGGAAGACGCGGCAGTGGAAGTCCGCGCGGAGAGGAGTACGAGGGTTCACTGGTTCGGCTGCGGTGTGAGGCTGCCGTCGCCGCAGAATAACAGGGGGTGTGGGTGAGTGGAGGGATGGCTTGGCCAGCGGTGGGAGTAGTAGGCGGCGGTGAGGCCTCCGCGGCAGCACAGCCGTCCACGGGAGGCAGGAGCACGAGGCACGACCGGCGCTGGTTTGGGCGGCTGGAGCAAGAAGACCAGAGGTTGAAGAAGCACTACGCCGTTGTATGGACATCGTACGATCACTGGAGCTAGAATCGTGCATATTGACTAAGTTGACAAAGCCCTCTGTCCCCGTCAACTTAGTAGGCCCACAAGTCAGCCTGCCACTATACTGGGTCCCAGCTAACAGGGGGAGTATTCATTTTTTTGTGCGTAATAAGGAGGCACTTCCTTGCGTGCGAAGATATAGCTGGTGGGTCCGAGCTGTCAGCGGTGGTAATGTTTTTTTCACGAAATACAGAGTCCCTTTCGGTGGGTCCCAGATGTCAGGTGGAGGAATCATTATTTTGCGCGTAATAAGGAGGCATTTCCTTGCATGCAGCCGTGGGCCCAGCTGTCAGCCTCTCCACGTACAGTCCACTTCAGATGCATGTCGGTCGTTGACCACGTTGACCAGGCCGCGCCGAGAGCACCAGGGCGGTGGACGACGGCGAGGCCTAGGAAGGGAATGACATGAAGCCAGGGAAGACTCGGCAGTTGTTTTCCACGCGGAGGGGAGTACGACTGTATGAGGGTTTACTGGTTCGTCTGTCATCGCCGGAGAATAACAGCAGGTGTGGGTGAGTAGAGGGATGGCTAGGCCAGCGATGGGAGTACGATGGGGCGGTGAGGCCTGCACGGCAGCACAGCCGGCCGTGGGGAGGAGAGAGCAAGCAGTCCCACCGGCGCTTGTTTGAGCGGCTGGAGCAGGTAGAGCAGAGATTGAAGAAGCACGACGGCCATTGGATGGACATCCAACAGTCACTGCTTGTGCATCAACCTTTTTTTTAGGAAAGCCTCAAATCTGTGGAAAACATCATACAGCCCATCTGCCATTATTTCTAATAATTTATAGCCCATTTGCTAATTCTTAAGGTTTTTTTGGAGCCCATATTCTTTTTGTTAGCATTACAGCCCATATTGTGGCCACGGTTAAAAAATTATATGAAATTTTGCATATTTCAGTGCGGTCCGAACTGTTTTTAATCCTGAAATTCCGAGTCACATTCAAACTGATTTTAAAAATAAATGTATATCAATATAAAATCCAACAAATTGTCCACGCATAAAAATCAATGCAATTTAAAATCTTGAAATGAAAAAAAGAAATTTGAAACTAATTGCCGGTTCGATGTGTTTTAAAAATGTACAGCCCATTTCTCATTACTGATAGGCCATTTTCTTGGCCAGCCGAATGAAGCTTTCCTCGTCTTGAAAGATTTGCAGCCCAATAGGCCTGACAAAGCGACTTACTTGGCAAATCACAAAAAAACTGGGCTGTGGCCGTGCACCCAGCTGCGGCCGTGGACCCAGCTGTCAGCCTCTCCATGTACAGTACTCTTCTGATGGAAGTCGGTCGTTGACCACATTGACCACGCCGTGCCGAGAGCACCAAGGCGGTGGACGACGGCGAGGCCTAGGAAGGGGACAACGCGGAGCCGGGGAAGACACGGCAGTGGATGCCCACGCGGAGAGGAGTACGAGGGTTCACTGGTTCGGCTGCGGTGTGAGGCTGCCGTCGCCGCAGAATAACAGGGGGTGTGGGTGAGTGGAGGGATGGCCTGGCCAACGGTGGGAGTAGTATGGGGGCGGTGAGGCCTCCGCGGCAGCACAGCCGGCCACGGGAGGCAGGAGCAGGCGGCACGACCGGCGCTGCTTTGGGCGGCTGGAGCAAGAAGACCAGAGGTTGAAGAAGCACTATGGCCGTTGGATGGACATCGTACGGTCACTGGAGCTAGAATCGTTCATATTGACTAAGTTGACAAAGCCCTCTGTCCCCGTCAACTTAGTAGGGCCACAAGTCAGCCACCCACTATGGTGGGTTCCAGCTAGCAAGGGGGTATTCATATTTTTGTGCGTCATAAGGAGGCACTTCCTTGCGTGCGAAGATATAGCTGGTGGGTCCGACCTGTCAGCGGGGGGAACTTTTTTTCACGAAATACAGAAGCCCTTCCCATGGGTCCTAGCTGTCAGGTGGAGGAATCATTATTTTATGCGTAATAAGGAGGCATTTCCTTGCGTGCGGCCGTGGACCCAGCTGTCAGATGTCATTCATTGACCACGTTGACCGGGCCGCGCCGAGAGCACCAGGGCGGTGGACGACGGCGAGGCCTAGGAAGGGAACGACACGGAGCCAGGGAAGACTCGGCAGTTGTTTCCCACGCAAAGGAGTATGAGGGTTTACTTGTTCGTCTGCCGTCCCCGGAGAATAACAGCAGGTGTGGGTGAGTAGAGGGATGGCTAGGCCAGCGATGGGAGTACGGTGGGGCGGTGAGGCCTGCGCGGCAGCATAGCCGGCCGCAGGCAGTCCCGCCGGCGCTTGTTTGAGCGGCTGCAGCAGGAAAAGCAGAGATTGAAGAAGCACGACAGCCGTTGGATGGACATCCAACAGTCACTGCTCTCGTGTGCATTATTTCTAATAATGTACAGCCCATTTGCTAATTCTTAAGAATTTTTTTGGAGCCCATCTTCTTTTTGTTAGCATTACACCCCATATTGTGGCCACGGTTAAAAAGTATACAAATTTTTTGCATATTTCGGTGCGGTCAACTGTTTTAATCCCGAAATATCGATTCACATTCAAACTATTTTGAAAAATAATTTATATAAATATAAAATCCAAATAATTGTCCACGCATAAAAATCAATGGAATTTAAAATCTTGTAATGAACAAAAATTGAAACTAATTCCAGGTTTGATGTGTTTTAAAAATGTACAGCCCATTTCTGGGCAAACCGAATGAAACTCTCCTCGTCTTGAAAGATTTGCAGCCCAGCAGGGCTGATAAAGCAAGTAGGCCTCGTTTGGGTATTTCTTAAAAAAAATAGAACTGGGCTAGCCATTTTCAGCAAGAAAAAAACACAACTGGGCTCATGATGTGGTAAACATAAATAAAAGCCTGGCTAGACGGGCCACATCCCCCGCACAGCCCCGTTGTTACCCTGATCCGTCGCTAAAACTAGTATAAATAACAACTGCTTGTTCCTAAAAAAAAGAACTGCGCAACCTGCTGGGACCCTGGTGTCAGCCGCTCGTAGTGTAATTCTCTCGTTTATTAACTACGTTGACAATGGCGTGAGCCCCAGATGTCCAACCATTAGGAGGAACCACATTTTTGGGCTTGTAATATAGAGGCACTTGCTTGCGTACTGCCATGACGCTGGTGGGTCCCTACTGTCATCCTCTCCACGTACAGTCATCTCCTTGTTCCTCTCGGTTGTTGACGACGTTGACAACGCAAGTGGGCGGCGCACCACGCACGACGAGCGAACCAAGGCCGCAAGGCAGAGGACGACGGCGAGGCCTCGGACGGAACGAACAGGAGCCGTGGAAGATGCACCATTCTAGTCGCAGGCGGAGGGGAGTACGAGGGTTGACTGGTTCGGGTGCGGGTGCGTGTTGGGGCTGACATCGCCGGAGAATAACAGGACATGTGGGGGAATAGAGGGAGGGACTGGCCAACGTTGGAGGGTACGTACGGTAGGGCGGCGGAGGCGCAGCCAGCCATGGGAGGTGGGAGCAGGCGGAGCCGATGGGGTGGTTTGGTTTGGGTGGCTGGAGGAAGAAGACAAGAGATAGAAGATACACGACAGATGTTGGATGTCAATCCAACGGCTGGTAGGCAGAATCGTTTGTTGACTGGCTAGTAAATCGACACCACCTTGGATATACTATTTCCTCTCGGGTCCCAAATGTCAGAATCCAAATCTGTCACGGTCATGCAGTCCTTCCTATGAAAATTTACAGCCCATTTGATGTGCTAGTTGGAAATAAGTTTGTGGGCTCTGGTGGGGGCTAATCACTTGGCTTGTATAATGCACAGTGAGCTCAAGCAGCCGGCGAGAGTGATGTTATTTCCCTTGGTTGGGATTTGTTAGTTGTTACAATATTTCACTCTAAATTAAACGACTGGCAAGCCATTTGCCTTGCTTCAAAGAAAATATGACAGTCACAGCCGAGTTGAAAAGGGCAAGAACATCTAACTCCAGCTTACAAACTGTACAAAAGCACGAGGGTTAATTGTTCATCAGGTTTACAAAAAAACCCAGGTTGAAAAGGGCAACAATATCTAACTCCAGCACTGTTTTTGGCAGTCACAGTCAAATGGATCGGTCAGGTCCATAGAATGAACATCCTGGGTCATAAAATTTACTGGATTATGACCACAATATTTTGTAAATAGAAGCCCGGCACGTTCAGAAGCTCTTTTGCCCACCTGAAACTCCTTTTTTTGCTCTTCCACATACCCATCCATCAAAACCATGCTGCTGATAAACTTAAGCCTGATGGACAATAGTAACCTCGCATTCAGCAGGAAGAATGTGACAAATCTAGTGTTTGCACGGTTGGCTACATATCGTTCTTGCGTTATTGTCTTCAATCGAATCTCATGAGAAGTGAGAAAATCCCGATGCTTACGAATCCACCGATTGGTTATAACTTTCTTACCCCGTCCTGTTGCCTAAATAGGGGGGGGGGGGGGGGGGGGGGGGGGGGGGGGGGGGGGGGGGGGGGGGGGGGGGGGGGGGGGGGGGGGGGGGGGGGGGGGGGGGGGGGGGGGGGGGGGGGGGGGGGGGGGGGGGGGGGGGGGGGGGGGGGGGGGGGGGGGGGGGGGGGGGGGGGGGGGGGGGGGGGGGGGGGGGGGGGGGGGGGGGGGGGGGGGGGGGGGGGGGGGGTGGATGATGCTGTGCAATGAGGCCTCCGATATACGAACCCGCACAAGTGAAAGTTTCTTGAGAAATGGGAGTCAAAGGTTTAGTACCAGATTGTCTGGTAGGTCACACAGCGCAAAGGTGGCGGTGTGGAGAGAGGAGGAAAACCGCGAGATGGACATCGGTGCTGAGGGCACAGGTAGATGGCGTTTGGTATCTGGTAGGTGATTTCCAGGGGAATAGTAGAACTCAAGCAGCTGTAGTTCTGTGAATTCAGGGGATTTCAGCCAGGCGTCCATCGTGCAGGGCATGGTATGCTTGCTTAGGTAGCATGACGGGATGCAGAGGCTTTGAACAGAGCCCTGGTGGGTGGAGATGATGGCTCTGGGGATTTCAAAATCATTGAAGAGAGATAGCTGATGACAGTCGAGATTAAGGGGCACGGCGTGCCATAGAGGGTGCCACCGAATTGAGAGGACTTGGGTGCGGCAGCAATCCTTGGTGGGGAGAAGCGAGATGATCTCCCCAAGGATGGCGTCCGGGAGATCACTGATGCTGTCCACCCGAGATTCTACGGGTTCCTGGGATCCGGTGGGGGCAGGGTCGCCGCTTCTCCCCGCGCTGCCGGGTGCGGGATGTACAACAGGCATCGCCGCTGGCGGGAGCCTCATCTTCTTGGCGCTGGGGTCAGCCGACTCCATTTTCCTCGAGGGCGTCGTGTCGCGCTCACGGATTTGAGCAGAGTAACGAATGACGAGCCTAGTTGTAGTGCGAGTGAAGAAGAAGGGGAGCTGGGGTTTTTCTGTAGTAGTGAGAAAGAAGGGGAGCTGGGGTTTTCTGTAGGAGTGAGGTGAGGAATTTGGGGGTATGAGTGGAGCGAGCTGACGTGAGGTGGGTGGGAGTGAGGAGGAAGAAGAACACCCAGGTTTTTTTTGGGGGGGGGCGGTGTGCTGGGTGTGGGTAGCGCCTCTCATTCAGTAAATATATGGACTTTTGAATTGATTTTACTATTTACTAGGGTGGATGGGCTGTTTTGTCTTGGGCCCAGAGAAACAATTACTACTAGTACAGTGGAGACACTCTACAGCTACCCAGAAAAACAATTACTACTAGTACAGTGGATACAATACCGCTTCTGGCTCCTCCTAGGTCATCGAAACGTCTCCCTCTACTGAATGCCATTATACTTCTGTTCACCGACATGTGGGCCATGCAGCGCGCGGGCCCAAGTGCCATCCACCAAATTAGAAGGCAGTATGCAGGCAGAGAGTCACCTCGGTCGTAGCGCGGCAATAACGAGCCGTCGTATCACAAAACCCCACCTCCTCGCAGTCTAAGTTTGACGGACGAAGCAACCATCATTTCACTCTTCGCTGAATCCCCTTCTCCCTCACTGTCTTCAACAAAGGCAACACTCGCATCTGCCACTGTTCTTCTCTCCCAACGAAGGGAAGGTAAGCGGATCCGTGATGTTGGTATATTTTCATTCACAGAAAAAAAAGAACTTTTGCAAAGTAGTAACCGATCCTCACTCTTTTTTTTGTTTCATTGTCATTGCGATTGTGTTTTCCTTTCAGTGGTCTCCTAGTATTCGTCAGTTTCATGATGGACCAAGGAGAACCAGGCAAAGATCTATCGATATTGGAGCAGACGCGGGAGGCTGATCCCCACGAGACAGAGAGCTCCAAGAAGATGGAGGCAGCCACCGAGCCGACCCCAGATACGCTCACGGCCACTACTGGGGGGGGGGGGGGGGGGGGGGGGGGGGGGGGGGGGGGGGGGGGGGGGGGGGGGGGGGGCCCCCCCCCCGCTGAGCTGCCCAAGGTGATTTTCTTCTTTGCCAATCTCGATTGTGGTTTTTCATCTATGTATGTGGTGATGAATAATGCAAAATTTTATTAGCTTCGATGCCATGCTATACATAGTGGTTTAAATAACTGGTGTTTCTTATACTGGAAAGTAATTCAGAATTTGTTTCTATTTCAATTAGAGCCCTGATGCAGACAAGGATTGTGTGGTTGTACATGTCACTCGCTATGAGGCAGATGACCTGAATATACGCACTGGTAAAACAGAGTTTTTAGGCTGTTGGATCCTGGAAGCCATTTGCGCTTATACCAATGAAGAGTTGTATTCCAGCCTCACTGTTGTCAGGCGTGTTGTCCAGGGTGTACTGAAGCACAAGAAGTTCAAAGCTACTCCTTCGTTTGTGAGGCATACTGTTCTTGTCAAGCTTACGTAGGAAGATGACATGGCATGCCTCCACAAACAAGTTTATGAGTGGCAAGGCCACAAGGTTGTCTTCATGAAGGTTCACAGGATTGAGCTGCTGCCGGACGTCCTCGATGATGTTCATGGCAAGGTCCGTCTTGTGTCTAGCCCAAATTAGATCGAGGCATGAAATACTTGCCCCAGCTAGTGTTTAATAGTAGTTTGGATTCTGTCTAATTATCCGAACCTTGCCTGTTATCGAGCCCTCTGGGGCTAGTACTCTGTTTGAATCCATCTATGGGAACTGCTGCTACTTTTGTGTGCCCATGAATCATCGTAATTGTTGCCGAAATAGATGCGTCCTCACTAGTTTTATCATACGAGCAGTGTGTGTTTTGATGAAATAGAGTACTCGTTCGAGAACTGTGCGCCGACGTATACATAAGTACTTGTAAACACTGTTGGTGCTACCCCACTTGTAAGCAGTTGTGCAAAACACGGCACATTGGCTCAACTCGCTTCAACACTAGGCTATCGACCAGCTAACAATCAACAATCTGCTGTCTGACATATAAGCAACTATGTATCTTGTTACAGTGGTTCATGCAGTTAATTGAGGCCACAATGTAAATTCCAAACGTTCACACGCTAGTCCAGCGTTCATGTGGAACACTCACATTAAACTCGGCTTCATAAAAAACTTGAAAAGCATAAGTTAAGCAATTTTATACATCTCAATGATTCATGGAACATGACAAATATATACTAGTTAATAGCAAAAGACAAAGTTGTGAGAAGGTTTACAAATCAGGAAAAAACAAGCAAGGTATCTCTGAGCAAAGGGCCTCCCGGCAGGCTTAAATTTCCTGGAGTTCACTCTGGTTTTTTCTTGTTGCCACCATCCAGGGTTAGGTTCTCTCATTCCAGAATAACCAATTATAATTGTGTTCTCAGCTGGAATGCTGAACTGAACCATGCAGTGTACTGACCAGCTGAAAGTCTTGTGCATTCCACTAAATTTAAGCGCCGCTATTTGCAGAAATAAGCAGACCACAATGCCTCTTGTCCGTGCACCTGTCCCAAAAACCTCCGTGCAGCCGTGCCAGCTTGTCCTCGGTCCATGGATGAACTGGAAGAAAGTGCATTCCGGACTAGGATGCAGATGTTTTCGCTCGTCCCTGCACTGCAATCAGGAAGTAAAATGTATGAATCAGCTTCTTTTAGATTGCGTTGGTCATTCTACCTAGTAACTACCAATGTAGGAATACCTGGAAGACGGGTGGTTAGACGACGTCAACAAGGGATAGCCATCTCATTTTGCGCAGTTCTACTAAAACTGAGGTGTGTGCTTTTGATTGCGCGGATAGAAACGATACGGAGACAGACATCCCGAAACGATATGGAGACAGACATCCCTGTTTGCGCAAATACGAAATATGGTTATTTAAACAGTGATAGATATTTGCAGTGGCGTATGATTAACAGCAGCATCTATTGTGTTATAATTGGCACTAGATTGACAGTATGAAAGTGTCCTTAAGTAAGTAGCATCACATCACATCAACACTGCCACTAGATTAACATGCAGAACAATAGCATTAGTATTACTGTCATGAGAGTAGCACATGGTCAGTAAATGTGTAATCAAATTTGTGCAGTTCCACTAGGATGAAGCAATGTTAGCCGTGTGAGATTTAAGTGTAACTGCAAAAACACAATTCTTGGGAAATAAAGCAAGACGGAAGTACTTCATAAAATGGTGGTGGCATTGCTTCAATTTATCGACGGCACTAGACCATTACTTATAGTGACATTAGGTGGCATTGCTTAATGCTTCATGTGATTTTACATTAACGGTAGCGATATGGGCGTAGGGACAGCAGAGGCATAAAGTGGTGAGGCAGATGTGGTTGCTGGGAGCGGCAAACACTCAGGTAGCATGTCTGCATTTGTCCCATTTTTATCTCCTCGGCGACATTTTCCTATGTGATCACAGGAAATCTAGACCTGCTCATTCTCATTTGCGTTGTCCCCCAACAACTGTCACTTTCTTTCCTTTTTCAACCAAGAGATAGGTCCACTTCCCCCCACCCTTCGCCATCCACCATGCTTTCTTCGTCTTTTCAACCAAGAGACTGGTTGGGTAGCCAGTATCTACTACTTTCCCCCGTTTCCTCTTAGAACCAAGTCCTAGATTCATGCTACAGCTTTCCCACTTTCTTCCCTGTTTGAACCAACTCTTAGAGTTGACTGTATGAACTAGCTTTACCTCTAATAATAGTAAAAGTCTAGGTGGCTTTGGAACAGCGGACAGAAGTAGAAAAAGATCCACACGAAGCCAAGTGGGGAGCTGGGGCAGTAGAGCAAGGCAGGTTTCAAAGGAATATATACCTGAGGGTCGTCGGCATGTGGCAAAGATGGCGTCGGGAGGCCGCATCTTGGCCACAATACCGCAGGGAGGAAGAAGGGGTCGGAGGCCCTCTAGAGCCGGCGCTCTCTCAGAGAGAACGGCACGGCCGCCGATCGGGACGCGCGGGCAGCCATTGGTCTCCTCCCTCGCCGCCGACGACAGCGTGAACGATGCACCTACACCCCTGCCCCGGTCGAGGTTGTCCGGCCGGATCTGTGACCAGCCGTGAGCTGAGAGAGAGTGTGGCCACCTATGTCTTGCTTAGATCTCGAGAGCATGAGAGAGTGAACGAGAGGAACCCTAGTAAAGCAAGCGCTAAGGCTCCTGCTTATATATATAGTGGAGTGATTTTGTTGTACCAGCTTCAAACAAATGCGCTCCTACGTGTACCCGCGAGTGGGTGTGAGAGAACTAGTGCGTGCGTGCACCACTTCTCTTCGTGAGAGTACAATATACTATGCCCAAAGAACGTTCGCCACAAGAGTAATAGTGTAAGTGTGTGACGTGTGAGCTAAAATAAAATGTGCGCGACGTCTTTTGTTTTTTAGAAGTTCTGAGGGTAGGGTGTGAAGAGCACATATGTGTGTGACGTCTACCTGCAGATAGACGGTGGGTGCGAGAGGACTCGGGAGGGTGCGTGTGTGTGAGAGAGAGGGGGGCACGTATCAATGCAATGCATGTGTCCGTAAATCATTATACGACAAACGTTCGCCACAAGCCTTTTCCTGACGAACGCCGTAAGAACCGTTAGATCGGCATCCGACAGTGTCAGTTTTGCCATGTCATTTAACAGAACAGCCACTCCTCCTACACACAAATCTTCCACCTGAGTGTTAGCAACTGCCGTATGCTCCCTCCACCCCAAAATGCAGTGCATATAGCTTTATTGAAAATTCGAACCTCACAAAATTTTACCGAGTTTTCATGTACCAAATTGCACATGTAGAATACCCTGTATATATCATTTCATTCATCTTCGAGAGGTAACTATAAAGATGGGTGAGGAGTCTACAAAGAAAGACCATCGTATCACCTACAGCAATTTCAACCATCCTTTGGTGTGGAGGAATATCATAGGAACTCTATATGATATGATTTTTATAGGATTTTTTCCTTTAGAGCCAATTGGTTCATAGGAATAGATTCATATACTCCACATTTCAAAGGAAATAAACATGATATCATTTCTATAGCTTTAGAGCCACTTGGTTCATATGAATGGATTGCTATACTCCAATAATTTCAAAGGAAAATAAACATTAGCATATATTCAATAGAAAAGTTCCTATGATATGAACCAAATTACATCTCTTTTCTAATCACTCCTCATAGGAATTGAGATACATGTCATCTCTAGATTCAATAGAAAAGTTCCTATGATGTCAACCAAATGACATCTCTTTTCCAATCCCTACTCATAGGAATTGAGATACTCCATGTGATCTCTTTCCCTACAACTTCCATGTATACATCTTCTATTCCTAAATCGCTAGTACAACCCACTAGTAGCTTTTTTCCAAGACATGCTGTAAGTGCATCTAGTGCCCCTTAGTGATTTTGGTGTATTGAAGACTTATAGGTTAAGGGACTAATGCGTTTGTGAGTGTACACAGGTCTATAAGTCTATGAGGAGTTTGATATTTACAGAGAAAGTCGACCCCTAAAAATGAAGTTCTTCAACTGAAGACTTTGGATTTCTGAAGACTTTCTGAAGACTTTAAAAGTGAAGAAATTGGTGTGACCTTGAAGACAAGGTATCCATTCGAGGAACATGAAGCGTGAAGACTTTTGTTTTCATAGTTTCATTTTCTCTTTCTTGAGTCATAGGAAACACTGTACTGTTAAAGGGGGTCGAGGAAATACTAAGGAAAAATTTCCATGTGATGCTCAACTCAAAATCCTACACCTACCAATCCCTTCGAGTGAAGCCATTGGAAATCTCATACAGTTCAGTCAATTTCTTCAGTGACAGAGATGAAGTTCTTCTGGTCGCTGAGGAATTTGTTCTGACTGAGGAGTTAGGAATTCGCCAGTGCGGATTGCCTACACAGTGAGGAACATGATATCCCTGAGGAATTTGAGCCTCAAATATCCGACCGTTGCTGTGCTACGCGCCAGCTGTCCCAAAATATCTACCCACCTAACGGTCATATCATTGAAGGGCATTTATGTCTTATCATGTCGGGCTGCTCCCTAGGCTATAAATAGCCGCCCCCTACAACCACTAGCTGGTTGGCTGCTCCGAGAGAAACTGACACTTGTCATTTGAGAGCATCCCATCCTCCGCGGACTTTGAGCGAAAATCATCGAGTGAGGAATACCCAAACCCAAACACCTACAAACCCAAAGTGATTGAGCATCACTGAAGAGATTGATCCTGCGTGGATCCGATGCTTGTGACCTTTGAAGACTGTGCTTCTTCCAGACGGTTAGGCGTCATGGTCTAGAGCATCCGAGAGGAAATTGTGGATCGCCGAGTGACCGAGTTTGTGAAGGTTCGGAAGTCACCTGAAGACTTACCACGAGTGATTGGGTGAGGTCTGTGTGACCTTAGCTCAAGGAGAATATGGTGAGGACTGTGTGTCCGGGACAGTGTGTCCTCAGGTTTAAATACCTAGCCACTCCAACCAGATGTACAACTGAGACAGCAGTTGGAACTGGTCTACCAAATCATTGTCTTCACCAAGCCTACTGGTTCTATTTCCTCAACTCTTTCATTTCCTCATTACAGTTGTTGTGTGCTTCTTCATATCTGTTTGAAGATTCTGACTGAAGACTTTCTCAATTTCCTCAGTTCAATTTCTTCAGTCTGTTTGTCTTCATCCTGTGTTATCCTCTGTTTACGCTTTCTGTACTCTGTGCTTGTCTTCATTTCTTCTTGATGACCATGCTTCTATTCTGTTATGTTTACTTTTGAGTACTTATTCCGCTGCAAGTAGTTCTTCACTAAGGAATTTCCTCACCTGAAAATTCCTCAGTGAAGAATTCATAAAAATCGCCTATTCACCCCCCCTCTAGTCGATATAACGCACTTTCAATTCGTATCAGAGCAAGGTACTCCCTTGTTCTGTGTGATTTTGGTTTAACCGCCTGGAGTTTTAGTTATGTCGACCAGAGGAATGAAGACTGTGTCATGCCCCATCTTTGACAGTCACGAGTATCCCAAGTGGAAGGCCATGATGAAGAAGCGTCTCATGGTGATGAACAGTGATCTATGGACCGTCACTGAGATTGGTCTTACCGATCTGTGCAAGATGGCCGAAGCTGATGACATTCGCAAGTTCACCCTTCTCAACCTCACAGCGAAGGACGTCATCTGCTCCTGTCTGTCTCAAATTCAGTTCAGGAACATCATGCATCTCGATCATGCGACGCTTATCTGGGACCGTCTCTCTGAGGTCTATGAAGGTCATCGAACCCGTCATGATCCTTGGTTTGAGGACTTCAAGGAATCTCTCAAAGCGATGACATTCGAACCAGAATCATCATCTTCTACACCATGCCTTATGGCAAAAGATGCAAAGGTAACTGAATGCTATCTATTTGAATCCAGTGATGATGAATCTAGTGATGAATTTGGACCCAGCTATGTCAAACTTGCTTCCCTTGCCACTAAACAACAAATAGCTTTGGAAAAAGTTCAATACATGCTAAATAAGAGTGATGATATGTTGGGTGAAGAAATGGATCAGTCGAAAGCTTTGGCTGAGAGTCTTCAGAGACTTCAGTCTAGGTTTGACAACCTTCAAGGTCATCATAACACTCTCTTATCTGATCATGAGAAGCTTTCTTATGAATTTCTTCAAAGAAAGCAAGGGGGGGGGGGGGGGGGGGGGGGGGGGGGGGGGGGGGGGGGGGGGGGGGGGGGGGGGGGGGGGGGGGGGGGGGGGGGGGGGGGGGGGGGGGGGGGGGGGGGGGGGGGGGGGGGGGGGGGGGGGGGGGGGGGGGGGGGGGGGGGGGGGGGGGGGGGGGGGGGGGGGGGGGGGGGGGGGGGGGGGGGGGGGGGGGGGGGGGGGGGGGGGGGGGGGGGGGGGGGGGGGGGGGGGGGGGGGGGGGGGGGGGGGGGGGGGGGGGGGGGGGGGGGGGGGGGGGGGGGGGGGGGGGGGGGGGGGGGGGGGGGGGGGGGGGGGGGGGGGGGGGGGGGGGGGGGGGGGGGGGGGGGGGGGGGGGGGGGGGGGGGGGGGGGGGGGGGGGGGGGGGGGGGGGGGGGGGGGGGGGGGGGGGGGGGGGGGGGGGGGGGAATCTCCTCATTCTTCTGATGAGTCATTTGACTCCAACTATAAACTGTTCAAAAATCAGAATGGTGAAGTATTTGCTAGATATGTTGGCACTAACTACAGGAACGGTTCCCCTATGAAGAAAATCTGGGTTCCCAAGAGGTGCCTTGAAAATCTTCAGGTGAATGTCCTCATGACACCACCTATGAAGAATAGGAACCCCAGATCAAATTCTTCATATGGACCAAATTCTTCATATGGATCCAAGTCCTCATACGGACCAAATTCCTCACGAGGATCAAATTCCTCAAAAGGATCAAAGTCCTCATATGATTATCATCGTCCTAACACCTCTGTCTCGCAGGGAAGAGCTAAGGGCTATGAATATGAGCATTATTCTTCTAACCATTATGTTCATAAGTCCTCAAAGAATTTCTCTGCTTATTCATATGCTTACCCTAAATCCTCTTATGTGAAACGAAATGGATTGGCTTCTATACCACCTTTCTCGCATGGAGCTCGCAGAGTGATGAACTCTTTGCCACCCCTTCAGATGTGGGAGGTGAAGAAAAAGAACTAATCTCTTATGCAGGGTCAAATCTCCAGACGTGCTTAAACGTCTGAAGAATTTGCTGGAGACCTGAAATTGTCTAAAAGGACACAGGCTAATCATGAAGAAATGAACTTTCATTTCTCACGTCCTCATACTGCTTTATCTGTTCTATTGCTTGATGAAATTGATCTGATGAATTGATGTCATATTCTTCACTGATGAAGTATATGAGTTCGTAAGCTGCACTAATTCATCTGCAGGATGCTCAACCCAAAGCCAATGAGTGGGTCCTCGATAGTGGATGTACAAATCACATGACTGGTGACAAGAATCTATGGATGGATGCTCCCTTATCTCCATCGCATCTGAAGCATATCATCTTCGCTGACAAAGGCAAAAGTCAGGTATTGGGTCTAGGTAAGGTTGCTATCTCAAAGGATCGGCACATGGACAAAGTCATGCTTGTCGAGTCCTTAGGATACAACCTCATATCTGTCTCAATGCTTTGTGATCTTGATATGGTTGTTGTCTTTGGCAAGTATCGTTGTGTTGTGATCATGGAAGCTGACCATTCCAAAGTCTTCGAAGGCTTTAGGAGAGGAGATATGTATATTGTTGATTTCTCTACAGGACCACAACCAGCCGTATGCCTACTTGCAAAAGCTTCAGAAGGCTGGCTATGGCATCGATGACTTGGTCATGCAGGCATGAGGAATTTGCACATGCTTGCGAAGAAGAAGCATGTCATTGGCATTGAGAATGTCAAATTCCTCAAGGATCACTTATGCGGAGCCTGTGAAGCTGGAAAGATGACCAAGGCCAAACATCCAGCGAAGACAATCATGACTACCACTCGACCATTTGAATTGCTTCATATGGATCTCTTTGCTCCTAAACATTATTCTGTAGTTACAAATGATGCATCTCTATATGGCTTTGTTATTGTTGATGATTACTCTCATTACACATGGGTACATATTGTCACTTACAAACATGAAGTGCAGGAAGTCTTCAAACAATTTTCCTCGAGGGCTTCAACCAACTTTGGTGTGAAGATCAAGCACATCAGAAGTGACAATGGAACTGAGTTCAAGAACTCTGGTCTTGATGACTATCTTGATGAACTTGGTATTACTCATGAGTTATCTGCTCCTTATACTCCTCAGCAGAATGGTGTCGTGGAGCGCAAGAACAGGACTCTTGTTGAGATGGCTCGCACTATGCTTGATGAGTACAAGACGCCTCGTCACTTCTGGATTGAGGCAATTTATAATGCGTGCCACATCATCAACAGAGTATATCTTCACAAATTCTTCAAGAAGACTGCCTATGAACTCCTCACTGACAAGGAACCCAATGTGAGTTATTTCAAAGTCTTTGGTGCTAAATGTTGGATTAGAGATCCTCATCACACCTCTAAATTTGCACCGAAAGCACATGAAGGTTTTATGTTTGGTTACGGAAAGGACTCGCACACCTACAGAGTCTTCAACAATGTGCACCACAAAGTTGTTGAAACTGTAGATGTGCGGTTCGATGAAACTAATGGCTCGCAAAGAGAGCACCCACCTTCTGTGATAGATGAACCAGCACCTAAGGAAACTATCAAGTTCAAGGCTACTGAGGATGTCATTCCTACCGAAGAATCTGCTGAAGAATTCATTCCAGAACATGAAGAACGTCGAGCTGATGCACCTGAAGAAAATGGTGCTGAAGAAAATGGTGCTGAAGAAAATGCTGATGAAATTCCTCGACGACAACCCGCTCATCCTCGCGTTGCAAACGAAGTGCAAATTGAGAGAATCATCGATGACATTGAAGCACCAGGTCCTCTCACACGCTCAAAAGCTTCACATTTGTCTAACTTTTGTGGGCACTTTGCTTTCGTCTCTATTACAGAGCCCACTAAGGTAGATGAAGCATTTCTGGAGATTGAGTGGATTCAAGCTATGTAAGAAGAATTACATCAGTTCGAGCTCAACAACGTCTGGGAACTGGTCAAACATCCAGATCCTCGCAAGCACAATATCATTGGCACAAAGTGGATCTACCGCAACAAGCAAGATGAAAATGGCCTTGTGGTGAGGAATAAGGCACGGCTTGTAGCTCAAGGCTACACACAGGTTGAAGGAATCGATTTCGATGAAACTTTTGCACCTGTTGCTAGACTTGAGGCTATTCGCATATTACTTGCTTATGCTAACCATCATGATATCACTTCATAGCAAATGGATGTGAAAAGTGCATTCCTCAATGGTAAGCTTGAGGAAGAAGTATATGTAGCTCAACCCCCAGGTTTTGAAGATCCAAAGCATCCTGACAAAGTCTTCAGACTCAATAAGGCCCTCTATGGCCTCAAGCAGGCCCCTAGGGCGTGGTATGATACTTTGAAGGAATTCCTCATGAAGAAAGGCTTCAAACCCAGTTCACTTGACCCTACTCTTTTCACTAAATCTTATGATGGTGAATTGTTTGTGTGCCAAATTTATGTTGATGATATTATTTTTGGCTGTACTGACCAACATTACAGTGATGAATTTGCCTATATGATGAGTGAAGAATATCAAATGTCTATGATGGGAGAATTGAAATTCTTCTTAGGTCTTCAAATTCGTCAACAGTGCAATGGCATATTCATATCTCAGGAGAAATACCTCAAGGATGTACTAAGGAAATTTGGCATGCAAGATTGCAAAGGGGTCAAAATTCCAATGCCCACAAATGGCCATCTATGCACTGATGAAAATGGTATTGAATTCGATCAAAAGGTATACCGCTCCATGATTGGTTCTTCATTGTACTTATGTGCATCTAGGCCAGATATTATGCTTAGTGTTTGCATGTGTGCCCGATTTCAAGCTACACCGAAGGAATCACACCATAAGGCTGTGAAGCATATTCTTCGATATCTAGCTCACACACCAACACTTGGATTATGGTACCCCAAGGGCTCGGCTTTTGATCTCATTGGATATTCAGACTCTGACTATGCTGGTGATCGTGTGGACCGCAAGCCAACATCTGGCACATGCCATTTCCTCGGATGATCTTTGGTCTGTTGGTCCTCGAAGAAACAGAACTGCGTATCACTGTCTACTGCTGAAGCTGAGTACATTGCTGCTGGTTCTTGCTGTGCTCAATTGCTGTGGATGAAGCAAACTCTCAAGGACTACGGCGTCAACATGAAGAATGTGCCTCTCTACTGTGACAATGAGAGTGCCATCAAGATTGCTCACAACCCAGTTCAGCACTCGAAGACCAAGCACATTCAGATTCGTCATCATTTTCTTCATGATCATGTGTTGAAGGGCGACATTTCTATTGAGCATGTGAAGACTGAAGAACAACTAGCCGATATCTTCACAAAGCCCTTGGATGAGAAGAGATTTAGCAAGTTGCGGTGTGAGCTAAATATCTTAGAATCTTCGAATGTTCTTTGAAAAGGACACTCATCCTAACACTTATGCAAAATTGATGACTTAGATGTGCAACACATGAAGAAACATTTTTCTTCAATCAATGAAGAATAACACTCTCAATGTGAAGAAATTAACAAAGAATTTGATTCCCAGAGCCCTACAACAATTGTACGCGTTGTCTGAAATCATCATTCTTATACGGTGGGTCACGCCACCACCAAAAGTTGAAAATCTTCAATTTGAGTTTTTCCTCAGTTTTGAAATTCCTCAATTGTTCAATTTCTTCAACTTTGCATTGTCTTCACTATTTCCGTCGTTTTTCTTCATTAGCTATATATATATATGAGTTTATGTCCTCAACAGCATTCACTTATTGCTAATTCTTCATGTTGCTTTTTCTGCTAAGTGAATGTGATCGGACCCTTCCCCCTCTATGCTAAACTCAACCCAATCTATTCATAGATTCTTCATGTGCGTTCTATTTGAAACTCGTTCAAAATCTTCACTGTGTCCTTGTCAGCTGAAGAATTTGCGAACGGAACTTTTAACTTATCTTATCTAAGTTTTCGGCTTTGTCGCTCAAACCGTTCCACATCCCACGATAATACTTATCTATTCACCCACGATCTCACACGATCGCCACCTCTCAGTACGTGGGTGACACATGTCAAGGGAATGAGAAGGGTCAGGGGCACGTTCGTCCAATTTCTTCGGGCGAACAATTTTTCACCGTGGCTATAAATACCCCTCCCCTTCCTCACTTCTCTTTTACTCCGCGCGACCTCACTCCAGCTCGAGCTTCTCAAACCCTAGCGCTGCCGCTACTTCATCGTCGCCGGTGAGGAAGAGCTTCACTGCCTCGACCTCGTCGCCATCGTACTCGCGCCGTCTGCGGATTTCTTCACTCCGCCGCCGCCGTAGCTGTCTTCCTCAGCCGAGTTAGGGCGTGGAAGATCTGAACTGATGAACTTCACATCTACACTTCCCAGTTCGTCGTGTTCTTCGTCCAGGGTAATTAAAAGTTACTTTTACTGCCCTCTTTGATTCGAATGATTTCTACAAAATCTTCAAAGGTGTTTTATTCTTCAAATCTTCAACTCACTAAACACCTCACATGTCATCTGTTCTTGATCCGTTTCTCTAAGCAATATTTTTCTTCAAGATTCTCTCAATTGTGTGGATTTCTAATCTGTACAACTCTGGAACCTAAGACAAAGAACGCTTAGTGAAATTCTTCAAGACTCATCTGGTCAAATTCCTCAAACTTTTTTTTAAAACCTCTGAGAACGCATATGACCTCTCCACATTCCTCGCAACTATACTCTGTTCACAGGTACTCATGTCCGCTGCTGAATCACTAGGTTCTCATCAACTTAACTCATTTGCAGCGTTCCTCGAAGAAAAGTTGCACACATCTTCAGAAAATTCAGCTGTTCATATTCCTCAACTGAAGAAAATGGCTGACGGTAAGAAGCCACAGAAAGGAGGAAAGAGGCCTGAGGTCAATACTGCCTTTGAGATCCCTGATGACATATACAAGGACTATTGCACTCCTGATGAGGCCAAGTTTGGCAAGGAGGACAAAAATCAGCGCAAAGTGCGCATCCAAAGGATAGAGAGGAGATGGGCAAGGGAGTGGAGGGAGTACATGTATGTTACTCCCAAGTATATGAAGAAATTCGCTCTAAATCCTCCATGCCCAAGACCTCCGTTGGCACCTGGCCAAGAAGCAGATCCCACTAGCCTCAAGCGCGGTGAGGACTATCCTGTCGAATGGGCCAAGTGCCAGGCCAAATTGGCCAGACAAGCAAAAGAAGCATTGAGAAAATTTAACGAAGACTCTGCTACTGCTGAGGCCTCTGCTATCAAGCCAAAGAAGGCCATGTCAAAGAAGCCTGCTCATAAGCCAAGTGCTTCATTTTCAATGCCCTCACGGCCAAGTTCCTCAGCAATGCCCTCACGGCCAGAATCTTCAAAGCCCTCATGACCAACTCCTCATGCTGCTCCCGCTCCTCCAAAGTCCTCAGCCGCTCCGACCAAATCCTCTGCACCTGTGCATCTCGCCACGTGCCAAAGGACAACAGGCATCTCTATTGCCTCAGGAGCTTCTGCTAGTTCCTCAGCTGCACCAAATTCTTCAACGGGACCCTCTCTACTGAAGACAAAGGCCACTGCTGGATGAGGCTCTCGCCCAAGTCCTCACAAGAAGCAGGTCACCTTCCAAGTGCCGTCTGATGAAGATGAAGCTGATGATGAGGAACTTGCCAAAATCATCAGAGACAGGCAGCTCAGGGCCGCTAGATCCAAGGGCACAAATGTGCCACTGCTTTTGGATCCTAAGTTGATCCTTGATTACATTGATCTCTGGCACAAGGACCCCAACACTCCTATGCCTGATTTCAAGCTGACTCCTGGCCAAAGTCATATGTTGACTGCTTTCATCCAAGAAGAAAAATGGAAGTTTGAAAAGGCCAGGCAGATCAAGAAAGCGCAGTATAAGAAGGAGCGCTTCCTGAAGAAACACGTTGTCTCAATGACAACTGAAGAACTTGTCAACATTCAATCTGAGATCAAGAAACTCAGTGATGAATTTGACGTATACAGAGCTGACTGGCTTGGAGCCAAAGTCAGGTTTGTGAAATTGACTGAAAAGTTCACTTCCAATGTTGCAGTCCCAACGCAACCAGAAAATCCTCAGCCTGAAGCATCTGCTCAGCCAACAGAAGAAAATGCCAGCACCGCTGATGACATTTAGGCTGCTGAAGAAACTCAAAGTACCAGGGCTGATGACTGCATTCCAGCTGCTGAAGAAATTGCCAGGGCATCCACTAGTGGTGCGCCTGAAGAAAATGAAGAAGCCAGTGTAACTGCATCAGTTGTGCCTGAAGAAATTCAACCAAATTCCTCTGCTCCTCCTGCACCTACACCAGCTCCAATCCTTCCATCTGCATCAGATGTGATGAAGACCAAGGCTGCAGAGCGTGCAGCGGTGAAGAAAAGGAAGGCATCAACTTCATCAGATTCTTCAGCTCCGAAGAAGATGAAGCCATTGACTCGCTCTTTTGCAAATCCAATTGATGTTGTTCCTATCACAACCATGCCATCAAAGGACCTTGTTCCTTTTGATGAAGAATATGTGATTCCAAGTGAATCTGATGATGAGATTCCTTCTGCTGCTTCGTCAGAGCAGTTGGATGAAGAAATTGAAGCGGATGCAATCCCTTCAACCCCACAAGTCTCATCGCCCATGCCTCAGTTCACTGCTGAAGAGGCTGGCATTGAAGAATAAGAAGAAGATGAAGATGTGGACATTGGGTGTACCACACCAGTGCTAAATGATGATTTTTGGGAAAGTCAGCACCCCAAGTCTCCTCTGTTCACACCACTGCAACAAATTCCTCAGTCCCCTGTCAACACTGAAGTTCAAATGGGATCTGAAGAACCTCATGCCACTCCATTTGTCCATGAAGAGATTCCAGCCACTAGTGCTGAAGAAAATGTAAATCAAGAATTGAAGACCTAGGCTGTCACTAAAGAAGAACCTGAAATTCCTCAGCCTGTGGAACCTGAGATTGCGATTCCTGAAGTGGTGATGCAATTGACTGACACTCCTCAGCCCAAGCCAAAGGATCCATTCTCGAAGAAACAAAAATTCAAGGCTGATGACTTCTTCGGCAAGCACGTGTTCTTCACTGACTATAATCCCTATGATTCTGCTCGTCTTAGAAGGAAGCGCTTCTAGACTGCCAGCCAGGCCAATTTCTATTCTTCACTGCTCTTCAACAAGGATAAAGTCTTCGACCACGAGCATATTCCTCATGTGGACATGGAATCACTGCGTTGCTTCACCCCTGTCCTCAGTGTGCTTCATGACGCAGGCCTCCTCAACTTTTGCACAGACATTATTGATTGGAATGAAGAACTTATTCTTCAGTTCTATGTAACCCTGCACATCACAGGCGATGTTGATGACATCAACACCTGGGTTTTGGACTGGATGACCGAAAACACTCATTTCAAAGCACTGGCCTCTGAATTACTTCATGCCCTGCCAATCAGTCCTCCCCTTGAAGGAGCTCGTTGCCTCTACCAAGAGCCTGAACTAACTGCCCATTATATGCAAGTTCTTATGAAGCCTTTGAAGCCTGGTCAAGCCCCAAGGACCAAATTCCTCGTGAAGGAATTGCTCTATGTGCCAAGAACAGTCTATCGCATTCTGACGAAGACTATGAGTCCAATCAAAGGCCACGACTCGTCTGATGAGGAAATTGTTGGCATCATGAAGAATCTGCTATTCAACGTCATACATGGCATTCCTGTCAACTATCACGATTTCTTCATGAGGACTCTGGCAAATATTGCACTCTCTCCGTTTGAGCTGAAGCCTTATGCTCCTTGGATTATGAGATTCCTCAGAACAAGGTCTTCACTCAACTACAAAGCTGATTTTCAGAATCACCTCAGCTACTTGCCCCCAATCAAAGTCCTCAAGCGGGCATATTCCTCAGCTGATGAGAAGGGCAAGGCACCTGCTGTCATTGATGAAGGCATTCATCCATTGGATGGACAGTTTCGCAAAGCTGCATCTTATTCCACCAATGATGACTCTGCCACTCATGATTCTGCTGCTAATGCATCCAAGCCAAATCCTCAAGACACTGCTCCTCGAGTGATGACTGACCGTGAGCTTCTGCTTAGTCTTCACCAGAAGGTGGATCGAAACCATAAATGGGTTAAGCATCAGTTTGGTTCTATTCTTCACAACATGACTGCTACACATAATGCAGTGAAGAAAAACCATTACTACCTCCATGAAGTCTTCGGTCGCACCTGGGCTATTCTATCACATGTATATGGTGAAGAAGATCTGAAGCAAATGGGTCTCAAGGAGGACTTTGACTGGTCTACACCTCCACCGAAGAAATACAAGAAGGTCAAGGTCCATTCCTTGGTGGCCAGCTCATATTCTTCATCGTGCGAAACCGACGAGCATGAAGACTTGGACGACACTGCGGCAGGCCCTACAACAACAAATGACCCCAACAACGTTGGCGCTCGTCCATCAACATGATATTCTTCAGGGGCATTAGTCCTCATTTTCGATCCTTTTGGTTATTCGATGACAAAGGGGGAGAAATTTGAGTTAGTCTTCAAGCGGGTCTACCTATATGGGCATTTTTTTTTGCAAAGTTACAACTCTCGTTCTTGTGATTTCTTTGCTGGATCGAGTTGTAAACTTAAACTCTATGGTGGCCTGATACTTTTGCTGTGTTTTTCTGCATGCTTATTCCTCGTTAATGTTAATGCACGCATGCTAAATTACTTCAGTCACCATATTTCATCATGCATTTCAAATTCTTCATATTATATGTCAAATGCGTGTATGAATTACAAGATATAGGGGGAGACCTCCATGATTCTACTCTTCAAGTGTGCATTGCTTCAAAAGCAAAATCCACACTATGCACATCTTCAGGGGGAGTTCTTCTATATCTTGCAATCAAATTCCTCAATCTCAGTATTTACACTTCATATGTTTATCCCCGTTGAAAACTTAACCTATATTGTCATCAATCACCAAAAAGGGGGAGATTGTAACTGCATCTAGTGCCCCTTAGTGATTTTGGTGTATTGAAGACTTATAGGTTAAGGGACTAATGCGTTTGTGAGTGTACACATGTCTATAAGTTTATGAGGAGTTTGATATTTATAGAGAAAGTCGACCCCTAAAAATGAAGTTCTTCAACTAAAGACTTTGGATTTCTGAAGACTTTCTGAAGACTTTGAAAGTGAAGAAATTGGTGTGACCTTGAAGACTAGGTATCCATTCAAGGAACATGATGTGTGAAGACTTTTGTTTTCATAGTTTCATTTTCTCTTTCTTGAGTCATAGGAAACACCGTACTGTTAAAGGGGGTCGAGGAAATACTAAGGAAAAATTTCCATGTGATGCTCAACTCAAAATCCTACACCTACCAATCCCTTCGAGTGAAGCCATTGGAAATCTCATCCAGTTCAATCAATTTCTTCAGTGACAGAGATGAAGTTCTTCTGGTCGCTGAGGAATTTGTTCTGAATGAGGAGTTAGGAATTCGCCAGTGAAGATTGCCTACACAATGAGGAGCATGATAGCCCTGAGGAATTTGAGCCTCAAATATCCGACCGTTGCTGTGCTATGCGCCAGCTGTCCCAAAATATCTACCCACCTAACGGTCATATCATTGTAGGGCATTTATGTCTTATCATGTCGGGCTGCTCCCTAGGCTATAAATAGCCGCCCCCTACAACCACTAGCTGGTTGGCTGCTCCGAGAGAAACTAACACTTGTCATTTGAGAGCATCCCATCCTCCGAGGACTTTGAGCGAAAATCATCGAGTGAGGAATACCCAAACCCAAACACCTACAAACCCAAAGTGATTGAGCATCACTGAAGAGATTGATCCTGCGTGGATCTGACGCTTGTTACCTTTGAAGACTGTGCTTTTTCCAGATGGTTAGGCGTCATGGTTTAGAGCATCCAAGAGGAAATTGTGGATCGCCGAGTAACCGAGTTTGTGAAGGTTCGGAAGTCACCTGAAGACTTACCACGAGTGATTGGGCGAGGTCTGTGTGACCTTAGCTCAAGGAGAATACGGTGAGGACTGTGTGTCTGGGACTGTGTGTCCTCAGGTTTAAATACCTAGCCGCTCCAACCAGATGTACAACTGAGACAGCAGTTGGAACTGGTCTACCAAATCATTGTCTTCACCAAGCCTACTGGTTCTATTTCCTCAACTCGTTCATTTCCTCATTACAGTTGTTGTGTGCTTGTTCATATCTGTTTGAAGATTCTGACTGAAGACTTTCTCAATTTCCTCAGTTCAAATTCTCCAGTCTGTTTGTCTTCGTCCTGTGTTATCATGTGTTTACGCTTTCTGTACTCTGTGCTTGTCTTCATTTCTTCTTGATGACCATGCTTGTATTCTGTTATGTTTACTTTTGAGTACTTATTCCACTGCAAGTAGTTCTTCGCTAAGGAATTTCCTCACCTGAAAATTCCTCAGTGAAGAATTCATAAAAATCGCCTATTCACCCCCCCTCTAGTCGATATAACGCACTTTCACATGCAACTATGGCACAAGAACTATATAGTGTGCGAATAACTTGAAAGATGGTCGCTGGATGAAGCTAATCCGACAGTGCAGAGATGGCAAATCCGAGCACTACTGGCCATTGGATATCATCAACATTTCACTAGATCTGCCACATGTACAATTTAGAAGACTCCATGGTTGAACTTAAGCATAATGCACAAACCTCAAAACACAAGCACTTCTCCTTTGTTCTAGAATCTTGGGGGGGGGGGGGGGGGGGGGGGGGGGGGGGGGGGGGGGGGGGGGGGGGGGGGGGGGGGGGGGGGGGGGGGGGGGGGGGGGGGGGGGGGGGGGGGGGGGGGGGGGGGGGGGGGGGGGGGGGGGGGGGGGGGGGGGGGGGGGGGGGGGGGGGGGGGGGGGGGGGGGGGGGGGGGGGGGGGGGGGGGGGGGGGGGGGGGGGGGGGGGGGGGGGGGGGGGGGGGGGGGGGGGGGGGGGGGGGGGGGGGGGGGGGGGGGGGGGGGGGGGGGGGGGGGGGGGGGGGGGGGGGGGGGGGGGGGGGGGGGGGGGGGGGGGGGGGGGGGGGGGGGGGGGGGGGGGGGGGGGGGGGGGGGGGGGGGGGGGGGGGGGGGGGGGGGGGGGGGGGGGGGGGGGGGGGGGGGGGGGGGGGGGGGGGGGGGGGGGGGGGGGGGGGGGGGGGGGGGGGGGGGGGGGGGGGGGGGGGGGGGGGGGGGGGGGGGGGGGGGGGGGGGGGGGGGGGGGGGGGGGGGGGGGGGGGGGGGGGGGGGGGGGGGGGGGGGGGGGGGGGGGGGGGGGGGGGGGGGGGGGGGGGGGGGGGGGGGGGGGGGGGGGGGGGGGGGGGGGGGGGGGGGGGGGGGGGGGGGGGGGGGGGGGGGGGGGGGGGGGGGGGGGGGGGGGGGGGGGGGGGGGGGGGGGGGGGGGGGGGGGGGGGGGGGGGGGGGGGGGGGGGGGGGGGGGGGGGGGGGGGGGGGGGGGGGGGGGGGGGGGGGGGGGGGGGGGGGGGGGGGGGGGGGGGGGGGGGGGGGGGGGGGGGGGGGGGGGGGGGGGGGGGGGGGGGGGGGGGGGGGGGGGGGGGGGGGGGGGGGGGGGGGGGGGGGGGGGGGGGGGGGGGGGGGGGGGGGGGGGGGGGGGGGGGGGGGGGGGGGGGGGGGGGGGGGGGGGGGGGGGGGGGGGGGGGGGGGGGGGGGGGGGGGGGGGGGGGGGGGGGGGGGGGGGGGGGGGGGGGGGGGGGGGGGGGGGGGGGGGGGGGGGGGGGGGGGGGGGGGGGGGGGGGGGGGGGGGGGGGGGGGGGGGGGGGGGGGGGGGGGGGGGGGGGGGGGGGGGGGGGGGGGGGGGGGGGGGGGGGGGGGGGGGGGGGGGGGGGGGGGGGGGGGGGGGGGGGGGGGGGGGGGGGGGGGGGGGGGGTGCGCGTGTCCCTCTTGAGGCAGAAGCAATACTACGTGGTTTGAGATGATGGTGAACCGAAGTGTGAAATAATGGTTGCTTCGTCCGTCTGGGAAGGTGCGGCATTGTGATTTGACGTCTCATTGCTCATTACTACTACTGGGGCGGTACGACTGGCGTGCGTCCCCCCTGCTGTTCTGCACTATTATTTGGTGCTTGACACGTCGACCCGGTTGCTATATGTCCCACATGTCGGCGACAGGAAGTAAAGAATTCATGAAAGCGAGCGTCGACGGAGGAGTACAAGACACGGCTTGGGTTTTTGCTGCTTCGCACGATCCATCGATACAAACCTGGACTAAAAAAAGGCGAGGCCGAGTCTTTTCCCGCGTGGCAGGCAGGGGAGTTTGGCATAGTCTGTTCGAGGCAAGGAGGCAGTAAGGGAAATAAGCAAATAAAGGTTGAGCGACTTAGTTTTGGGAAAATCTGATTTTACGAAGTACGTACCCACTAGGGTTTATAGGGCTCATCTAAAAAACATTCGTTTTTGCGTTTTATAAGTCTCAATTCTACTACTAGTAGTAGTACCATCACATGTTGGATATCGAGGTGCGTTAAATCACCCGATGCAAGCAGTGTCAAGAGTAAACTCACCAATGCATGTAGAAGTTCATGGAAATTTAGTGGTCATTCATGCATTCGTTCTAATTAATGCCTCGGTAAACATAACTTCTTGAGAAAAACAAGCGTACTAATTACTTGTGCAAACTAGGAGTACGAAATTAATTCGACCACTCACCGTCTACCTTGGTTGGAGAGATTTTGAAATTGAGCCATAAACTGGAAAGGTGGGAGTAGTAACTTTTGTCTCGATTACTATTTGTGGCCTTGTATAGATGCAAAATGTATTTTTTTATAGTGGCCTTGTATAAGTAAATGGAGGGAGTAGTAAAGGACATATACTCCAAACAATATGATATTCTCTCTAACCAAGGTAGTAGGGACGAGGAGTAAACGGAGGGAGTAGTAAAATTTTCTGCTCGTCCTGCGAGCCACCGCGCGCGTGGGCGAGGGAGCGGGCGTAAGGCGTAGTAAGCAAGCTTCACCTCATCCTGCGAGCCACCGCGCCCGTGGGCGGGGGAGACGGCATACTAAGCAAGCTTCTCCTCGTTCTGCGAGTTGACGGGACACATCAAAAGTACTCCAGTGTATAGAGCCTTGCCTCTAAGGTAGGCCCCCATGGTTTGCCTCTTTTTTAACATAACGCGTCAAGTCGCAATTTGTTTGTTCACCCATGGTAGATGATCCTCCCTCCATCTAGTGGACAACCAGTACACGTGTCAAGTTACCACGTGGGCTGCCTTTTCGTACAGAAATGAGCTCCACCGTGTACCCGCGCGGGTTTGGTTGGGAAAGAGACGGGAGTACGTGCGCCGTGCGTGCACCTCTTCTCTTCGTGCACGTCCCCCACCTACGTGGGTGTGTGAGAGAGGGACTATAGAGATACAAACCTAGACATAATGCGCCGTCCATCCCCGTGCCTCTGCCCAGTCCGACCACCAGTCACCACCACGCCCCACTCCTCCTCACCTTATCTCTCATCTTTCTCCCTCCATTTTTATATACAAGGCCACTATCAAAATTACAATTTGCAGATATACAAGGCCACTAACACTAATCGATGCAATATTAATGGTGTTTGCCTCGTAGTAATACTAGCAAAGGAGGACATTAATTATCCCTTGCATGCATGCGGGAGTGTGAGCATTGGCTTGATGTGCATGAAAGAGAAGAATACACATTAATTTACACGGCAAACAAGGAAACAAGGTGGCTTGCAACATTGAGTTAGAAGACATTAATTTTTGCCTTGGTACCTGTAATATGGGTTTGTGGCCTTGTATACAAAAATGGAGTCCGATAAAATTCTCGAGATACCATTTATCCGATAAAATTCTCGAGCAATCATTAGTTTTTACAAAATGGGATTACTCCTGCATGGGTCAATCACAACAGGTGTTTTGTAAAAAAAATGCATCTTGATGTTCCGTGCAATGCACTGGCATCTTGCTAGTCCATGAAAACAACACATGGCAAAATTCCACGGCGAACGAGGGATTTGAATCTGTTGGGAGGGGCTGTTTGGATCTTGCCCGGGGTAGCCAAAATATTGGCGACCCTTTTGTCCACCGGTGCCTTTGCCACCGATGAACGAGGAATGGCTCGGGTTCTCATGCATCCTCCAGCGCGCACGTTGGAGACGAGCTCACACGAGCTAGGTTATTTTTGTCCCACCACGCCGCCCGAGCCGCCCGCAGACCGCTACAAACATCAATGTTCTGCTTATCACAGATAAGATTGATTAATACCCGTAACAATCCATGTCCTTAACAAAGGGTGCATGCACGTATAGGTTGAGCGTGTGTCTTGCGTCGTGTGCTATGTGCATGCAAGCGTGCGAGTGTTGCGTGCGTGCAAGGGTACGTTTCAGTGGTGCATGCATGTGTGCGTATGTGCATGTGTTCATGAGTGCATGTGTACGTGTCAGTGTTGCACGCCTGCATGCGTGCGTGTGTTCGTTATGTGTACGTGTCAGTGTTGCACGCCTGCATGCGTGCGTGTCTTGCGTGCGTGCATGTGTACGTGCGGGGTGAGGCTACACGTCAGTTGACTGACTTTTTCATCTCTGGTCATCAGATTTTCCAGCCGTTGGATACGAAATCAAGGGCCTGCAGTTTATCATCAAACTCCACCCCCCTGAGCCGCCAGCCACCACCGGCCGAACCGCCGGCCCCAGCCGCATGTGGCCGGCCCACGCCGCCACGCCACCCCGCCCGCCCCGAAACCACTCCTCACCGCGGTCCGCCGCCGCACCGGCCATCCCTCTAGGCCCCCCGCGCCGAGCTTTTTCTCCGGCGATCCCCACCCCACCGCCCAATCAACGCGCCCCCCACCACCGGCGACTGCCAACCAGATGGTCTCACAACTTCGAGTACCCACTGGCCACTAATTTATTACCATTTCTGTCCTTCATATACGCGCTGACGGGTGGGCCCTATGGTAATGTGCGCTGCTGAATGTGGACCGTTTGACTGGTCAATTGATCGTGTCATCAACAAATTACGGAGCTGTATGGTGAGCCACTGACCGTATGATCACCCTAAAATGTATTTTATTAACACAGGACAGACTCAAACTACCATTTCTTTCTTTCATATACGGGCTGACAGGTGGGCCCCACGGTTACGCGCCCCGATGGTGCAACACTAGTTGCGCCATGTGGAATGTTTGACTGGTCAATTGATTGTGTCATCAACAAAATACGGAGTTGTACGGGTGAGCCAGTGATCGTATAATCATGACATGTATTTTTTTAACACGGTACAGACACAAGGGCTCATATATACGCGCAAGCACTCATCGCTATAAGCGCACACACGCAGACCCTACCCCTATGAGCACCTTCGAGAGAGTGGGCCAGCATATGATCTTGAGATTTTATGAAGTCACCATAGGTGCCTCGTAGTCGAGTGGAACGTCTCCTCCCACTGAACGCACATCGCCGGAAAATATTGAAATTAACCCAGGATAAATGCGAGCACCGGGACTTTAACCCTGGTGGGCTCGAGAAACCACTGTCCTCCTAACCATCCAACCACATGTTGGTTAGCACGACAAAATGTATGTGGTGACCGTGATGCCCCCCCCCCCCCCCCCCCCCCCCCCCCCCCCCCCCCCCCCCCCCCCCCCCCCCCCCCCCCCCCCCCCCCCCCCCCCCCCCCCCCCCCCCCCCCCCCCCCCCCCCCCCCCCCCCCCCCCCCCCCCCCCCCCCCCCCCCCCCCCCCCCCCCCCCCCCCCCCCCCCCCCCCCCCCCCCCCCCCCCCCCCCCCCCCCCCCCCCCCCCCCCCCCCCCCCCCCCCCCCCCCCCCCCCCCCCCCCCCCCCCCCCCCCCCCCCCCCCCCCCCCCCCCCCCCCCCCCCCCCCCCCCCCCCCCCCCCCCCCCCCCCCCCCCCCCCCCCCCCCCCCCCCCCCCCCCCCCCCCCCCCCCCCCCCCCCCCCCCCCCCCCCCCCCCCCCCCCCCCCCCCCCCCCCCCCCCCCCCCCCCCCCCCCCCCCCCCCCCCCCCCCCCCCCCCCCCCCCCCCCCCCCCCCCCCCCCCCCCCCCCCCCCCCCCCCCCCCCCCCCCCCCCCCCCCCCCCCCCCCCCCCCCCCCCCCCCCCCCCCCCCCCCCCCCCCCCCCCCCCCCCCCCCCCCCCCCCCCCCCCCCCCCCCCCCCCCCCCCCCCCCCCCCCCCCCCCCCCCCCCCCCCCCCCCCCCCCCCCCCCCCCCCCCCCCCCCCCCCCCCCCCCCCCCCCCCCCCCCCCCCCCCCCCCCCCCCCCCCCCCCCCCCCCCCCCCCCCCCCCCCCCCCCCCCCCCCCCCCCCCCCCCCCCCCCCCCCCCCCCCCCCCCCCCCCCCCCCCCCCCCCCCCCCCCCCCCCCCCCCCCCCCCCCCCCCCCCCCCCCCCCCCCCCCCCCCCCCCCCCCCCCCCCCCCCCCCCCCCCCCCCCCCCCCCCCCCCCCCCCCCCCCCCCCCCCCCCCCCCCCCCCCCCCCCCCCCCCCCCCCCCCCCCCCCCCCCCCCCCCCCCCCCCCCCCCCCCCCCCCCCCCCCCCCCCCCCCCCCCCCCCCCCCCCCCCCCCCCCCCCCCCCCCCCCCCCCCCCCCCCCCCCCCCCCCCCCCCCCCCCCCCCCCCCCCCCCCCCCCCCCCCCCCCCCCCCCCCCCCCCCCCCCCCCCCCCCCCCCCCCCCCCCCCCCCCCCCCCCCCCCCCCCCCCCCCCCCCCCCCCCCCCCCCCCCCCCCCCCCCCCCCCCCCCCCCCCCCCCCCCCCCCCCCCCCCCCCCCCCCCCCCCCCCCCCCCCCCCCCCCCCCCCCCCCCCCCCCCCCCCCCCCCCCCCCCCCCCCCCCCCCCCCCCCCCCCCCCCCCCCCCCCCCCCCCCCCCCCCCCCCCCCCCCCCCCCCCCCCCCCCCCCCCCCCCCCCCCCCCCCCCCCCCCCCCCCCCCCCCCCCCCCCCCCCCCCCCCCCCCCCCCCCCCCCCCCCCCCCCCCCCCCCCCCCCCCCCCCCCCCCCCCCCCCCCCCCCCCCCCCCCCCCCCCCCCCCCCCCCCCCCCCCCCCCCCCCCCCCCCCCCCCCCCCCCCCCCCCCCCCCCCCCCCCCCCCCCCCCCCCCCCCCCCCCCCCCCCCCCCCCCCCCCCCCCCCCCCCCCCCCCCCCCCCCCCCCCCCCCCCCCCCCCCCCCCCCCCCCCCCCCCCCCCCCCCCCCCCCCCCCCCCCCCCCCCCCCCCCCCCCCCCCCCCCCCCCCCCCCCCCCCCCCCCCCCCCCCCCCCCCCCCCCCCCCCCCCCCCCCCCCCCCCCCCCCCCCCCCCCCCCCCCCCCCCCCCCCCCCCCCCCCCCCCCCCCCCCCCCCCCCCCCCCCCCCCCCCCCCCCCCCCCCCCCCCCCCCCCCCCCCCCCCCCCCCCCCCCCCCCCCCCCCCCCCCCCCCCCCCCCCCCCCCCCCCCCCCCCCCCCCCCCCCCCCCCCCCCCCCCCCCCCCCCCCCCCCCCCCCCCCCCCCCCCCCCCCCCCCCCCCCCCCCCCCCCCCCCCCCCCCCCCCCCCCCCCCCCCCCCCCCCCCCCCCCCCCCCCCCCCCCCCCCCCCCCCCCCCCCCCCCCCCCCCCCCCCCCCCCCCCCCCCCCCCCCCCCCCCCCCCCCCCCCCCCCCCCCCCCCCCCCCCCCCCCCCCCCCCCCCCCCCCCCCCCCCCCCCCCCCCCCCCCCCCCCCCCCCCCCCCCCCCCCCCCCCCCCCCCCCCCCCCCCCCCCCCCCCCCCCCCCCCCCCCCCCCCCCCCCCCCCCCCCCCCCCCCCCCCCCCCCCCCCCCCCCCCCCCCCCCCCCCCCCCCCCCCCCCCCCCCCCCCCCCCCCCCCCCCCCCCCCCCCCCCCCCCCCCCCCCCCCCCCCCCCCCCCCCCCCCCCCCCCCCCCCCCCCCCCCCCCCCCCCCCCCCCCCCCCCCCCCCCCCCCCCCCCCCCCCCCCCCCCCCCCCCCCCCCCCCCCCCCCCCCCCCCCCCCCCCCCCCCCCCCCCCCCCCCCCCCCCCCCCCCCCCCCCCCCCCCCCCCCCCCCCCCCCCCCCCCCCCCCCCCCCCCCCCCCCCCCCCCCCCCCCCCCCCCCCCCCCCCCCCCCCCCCCCCCCCCCCCCCCCCCCCCCCCCCCCCCCCCCCCCCCCCCCCCCCCCCCCCCCCCCCCCCCCCCCCCCCCCCCCCCCCCCCCCCCCCCCCCCCCCCCCCCCCCCCCCCCCCCCCCCCCCCCCCCCCCCCCCCCCCCCCCCCCCCCCCCCCCCCCCCCCCCCCCCCCCCCCCCCCCCCCCCCCCCCCCCCCCCCCCCCCCCCCCCCCCCCCCCCCCCCCCCCCCCCCCCCCCCCCCCCCCCCCCCCCCCCCCCCCCCCCCCCCCCCCCCCCCCCCCCCCCCCCCCCCCCCCCCCCCCCCCCCCCCCCCCCCCCCCCCCCCCCCCCCCCCCCCCCCCCCCCCCCCCCCCCCCCCCCCCCCCCCCCCCCCCCCCCCCCCCCCCCCCCCCCCCCCCCCCCCCCCCCCCCCCCCCCCCCCCCCCCCCCCCCCCCCCCCCCCCCCCCCCCCCCCCCCCCCCCCCCCCCCCCCCCCCCCCCCCCCCCCCCCCCCCCCCCCCCCCCCCCCCCCCCCCCCCCCCCCCCCCCCCCCCCCACTGACTTTTTCATCTCTGGTCATTAGATTTTCCAGCCGTTGGATACGAAATGAAGGGCCTGCAGTTTATCATCAAACTCCACCCCCCTGAGCCGCCAGCCACCATTGGCCGAACCGCCGGCCTCCGCCGCCCGCGGCCGGCCCGCGCCGCGACGCCGCCCCGCCCGCCCCGAAACCACTCCTCACCGCCGGTCCGCCGCCGCACCGGCCATCCCTCTAGGCCCCCCCGCGCCGAGCTTTTTCTACGGCGATCCCCACCCCACCGCCCAATCAACGCGCCCCTCCCCCACCGCCGGCGACTGCCAACCAGAGGTCTCACGACTTCGAGTACCCACCGACCACTAATTTATTACCATTTCTGTCCTTCATATACGCGCTGACGGGTGGGCCCTATGGTAATGTGCGCTGCTGAATGTGGACCGTTTGACTGGTCAATTGATCGTGTCATCAACAAATTACGGAGCTGTATGGTGAGCCAGTGACCGTATGATCACCCTAAAATGTACTCCGTATTTTATTAACACGGTACAGACTCAAACTACCATTTCTTTCTTTCATATACAGGCTGACAGGTGGGCCCCACGGTTATGCGCCCCGATGGTGCAACACTAGTTGCGCCACATGGAACGTTTGACTGGTCAATTGATTGTGTCATCAACAAAATACGGAGTTGTATGGGTGAGCCAGTGAGCATATAATCATGACATGTATTTTGTTAACACGGTACAGACGCAAGGGCTCATATATACGCGCAAGCACTCATCGCTATAAGCGCACACACGCAGCCCCCCCCCCCCCCCCCCCCCCCCCCCCCCCCCCCCCCCCCCCCCCCCCCCCCCCCCCCCCCCCCCCCCCCCCCCCCCCCCCCCCCCCCCCCCCCCCCCCCCCCCCCCCCCCCCCCCCCCCCCCCCCCCCCCCCCCCCCCCCCCCCCCCCCCCCCCCCCCCCCCCCCCCCCCCCCCCCCCCCCCCCCCCCCCCCCCCCCCCCCCCCCCCCCCCCCCCCCCCCCCCCCCCCCCCCCCCCCCCCCCCCCCCCCCCCCCCCCCCCCCCCCCCCCCCCCCCCCCCCCCCCCCCCCCCCCCCCCCCCCCCCCCCCCCCCCCCCCCCCCCCCCCCCCCCCCCCCCCCCCCCCCCCCCCCCCCCCCCCCCCCCCCCCCCCCCCCCCCCCCCCATTGGATGCACCATGCAAATAACTTTCATGTATAACTTTGTACTATTGTATATGCTTATTTTCTTAGTGGCCGATGGTGTGTGGGGTGTGGTGGGCACATCATTTCTAGTTGTGGTGGGTCGATGTGAGGACTCATAGGTCGGTTCCGTCCTGCGCCACATAGGTCGAACCGAGACGCGTTATACGAAGACCCATTGAGGACTCGGCGTACAGGACGAAGCTACCAGAGTCGTGGAGGACTCTATCCCCACTGATGAAGTGACGAGTATGATTTGTAACCCTAGGCCCCGAGTATGTTATATAAGCCTGGGGGCTAGTTTGTCGATAGTATATACACACAAACACAATGGTTGGTATTCACGTGTACTTTGTACACACCCCAGCCACAAATATACAGTACTAGGAGTAGGCTTTTTCCTCAACTGCAAGGGCCCGGACTTGGGTAAAACTTTGCCTCTTATTACCATCGAGCCTAACCGTCAGGGATATCGTACCGAATGATTTGATGGAATCATATCCGCCAACTAGTAAGAGAGAGGTGGGGGGAAATGTGTGCGAGAGAGGCCTAAAGATAGTGTGCGTGCGGGAGACATGTAGGCATATATATGTGCATATAGAGGGCCAGTAGAGACCGTGCGTGTGTATATATGCATGTGAGAGAAATAGTGTTTTCCAGCTGAGATTAGTGAAAAGAGTCGTAGATAGTAGTAAGAGAGAGAGGGGGAGATATATAGAGTGTGTGTGCGTGAGACACCACAGGAGAGAGTGTGAGCATGTGTGAGAGAGAAATACTGATGTATATAAAGTGTGTGCACTTATGCGTCAGATAGAGAGATGTATAGCGCGTGTGTGAGGAGGGGCCGAGGCATAGTGCATCTACGCGTAAAAGGCGGTTCTACGCATTAAATTAAGATATATATTGCATTAAAAAATTGGATGGGATAATGAAATTTGCAATTTGCGTATGAACGGACATTGATCTATCAAACACCCATACTCTATTGAATTCGAGCATGTGTATGGGTTTATTTCACATTATTGATCCATAAAGTGAGAGTGGTTCGAAATCCAGACAATGCATGGCTTTTGCAATTCATATATAAACATGAGTGCACTCCGTGTTGTCAGTGTCAAGCACTTTATACATTTGTCAGATACATGGATACGTTCCAAATTGCTAGCTACGAAATAGACATGTTGAATTCAACATAAAAGTGGTTTCAAAGATTTGAATTCGTAGGAGGTGCATTCAACTATTTGAATTCGAGATAATGGCATTTGTAAATCAGATCTAAAAGGGGGCATCAATCTTTGTTGTGTGTTTGAACATACTATATATTCGTAGGCATGTCTAACTATTTTTTTGCAACCAAGGAGATTATGTCTGGAACGATGCACGAATTGAGCTAAGCTGTTTTTTTTAATATATACTCATGTACAACGTATATTCAAATGTACCCCCTC
This sequence comes from Thinopyrum obtusiflorum, assembly GCA_036873465.1. Classification (NCBI taxonomy): domain Eukaryota; kingdom Viridiplantae; phylum Streptophyta; class Magnoliopsida; order Poales; family Poaceae; genus Thinopyrum; species Thinopyrum obtusiflorum. Next base: position 62,869 of record JAAAWM010011546.1, read on the forward strand.
CATTCCAAAATAATTGTAGTTTTAGGATTTTCAAGAGTCAAGATTTTTGAAGTTTGACAAATCCTAAAAGTTCAATTCAAGAGAACTGTAAACGTTAATGCTTCTGCTCCCAAATATTGAACGAAGCGCCAAATAAACCTCTGGTCGCCCGAAACTGCGTGAGACCAATGTTTGGTGGTAGGAAATTACTGTCCTGACTCTGACCCGTGTAGCCTATCCGCCCGATGTCCAAAGGTCTAAACCGGGGTAGGCTTGTAACTTGACCAAGATGCCAGTCAACCGCCTCTGAGAAGCATTCATACACCGTGGGCACCTAAACACCCATGCGCTCGGCCAAAATTTATCCCGCCCACTATTTTGGGACACCTGAGATTACTGTCCTACCCCCGACCCGCAATATGTCCAAAATCCCCCCCCCCCCCCCCCCCCCCCCCCCCCCCCCCCCCCCCAAACAAGCGCGTCCCAAACCGAAACATTGTTCCCCCTTAGTTCCCCCTCCCTTCGTTTCCCCATTTCATACTCCGTGGGCGCCAAAACGCCCTCTCCACTAGCCGCGAAACCCCAGCCTCCTCCGTCCTCCACCCCATCACGCCCAATCCACCACCACCCTCCTCCATCACGCCGGAGTCGGTACCCCGACATCGTCGTCCAACGCAACTGCAACCGCAACGCCCTCAAGGACTTAGCAACTGAAGCTGAGGCAGAGTTGCTTCCACGACGCCGGCGCCGACGTGCGCCATACCAGAACCACTTCGACCATGCCGTCCTGCGCCTCACCGCTGCCGCTCCACTGTTGCAACCGTCCACCGCACCGGAGCTGTTCCCGCTACGCCGTCGTTCACCGCCTCGGATCTGGTTCCCCGCTGCCGACAGACGGCCACCGCAACACACTCAACAACTTGTCCATGGGTTCGTCCAAGGCTCCATCGTCCTCCACAACTTCTCATTTCCAGCGAACCACAAGAAGGAGGACACAGCACTGCCAGCAGAAAGAGGTACTCCTCTTCCCTTATCCGTGCAAATCTTACGTCTCTGCTCACACCGTATTCATCCCATGAAAGAAACTAGTTGAGCGCTTCTTACTGCATCTTCTTCGTGATACTAAATGCAGAAAGTTTCCTCCCATTTACTATTTCACCTTTGCTAGAGGTCAGTAGCCCGCCTGGATTTCAATTCAGGGTCAGTTGAATCACAATTAAAAGAAGCAGCACCCGCTTAGGCGCGCGGAGCACCTAGTCCACCTGTTCACCGGGGAAGCGGTGCATCGGTGTCTATCATAGGGGTGGGGCGCAGGAGCCGCTTGCGCCCGATCTGGAGATCGGTGGGGCTTGAAGGGATGGCCGGGGGGCGGTGCCAAGCACGGCGGTGCGGTGAGGTCGAGGGGAGGGCGGTGGCAGGGGACTGGGCCAGTGGTCGCTGGCATTTCGAGGAAGATCGTAACACTGACTGGATGGAGGTAGATGAAGGCGATCTGCCCGTTCTTTGTACATGGACAGTGCAGAAAAAATGGACTGACCTATTTGTTTTTAGTCGACTATTATTTTCATAGGACCACACCTTGTGGTGTGCTGGAGGAGCATCCCCCCCCCCCCCCCCCCCCCCCCCCCCCCCCCCCCCCCCCCCCCCCCCCCCCCCCCCCCCCCCCCCCCCCCCCCCCCCCCCCCCCCCCCCCCCCCCCCCCCCCCCCCCCCCCCCCCCCCCCCCCCCCCCCCCCCCCCCCCCCCCCCCCCCCCCCCCCCCCCCCCCCCCCCCCCCCCCCCCCCCCCCCCCCCCCCCCCCCCCCCCCCCCCCCCCCCCCCCCCCCCCCCCCCCCCCCCCCCCCCCCCCCCCCCCCCCCCCCCCCCCCCCCCCCCCCCCCCCCCCCCCCCCCCCCCCCCCCCCCCCCCCCCCCCCCCCCCCCCCCCCCCCCCCCCCCCCCCCCCCCCCCCCCCCCCCCCCCCCCCCCCCCCCCCCCCCCCCCCCCCCCCCCCCCCCCCCCCCCCCCCCCCCCCCCCCCCCCCCCCCCCCCCCCCCCCCCCCCCCCCCCCCCCCCCCCCCCCCCCCCCCCCCCCCCCCCCCCCCCCCCCCCCCCCCCCCCCCCCCCCCCCCCCCCCCCCCCCCCCCCCCCCCCCCCCCCCCCCCCCCCCCCCCCCCCCCCCCCCCCCCCCCCCCCCCCCCCCCCCCCCCCCCCCCCCCCCCCCCCCCCCCCCCCCCCCCCCCCCCCCCCCCCCCCCCCCCCCCCCCCCCCCCCCCCCCCCCCCCCCCCCCCCCCCCCCCCCCCCCCCCCCCCCCCCCCCCCCCCCCCCCCCCCCCCCCCCCCCCCCCCCCCCCCCCCCCCCCCCCCCCCCCCCCCCCCCCCCCCCCCCCCCCCCCCCCCCCCCCCCCCCCCCCCCCCCCCCCCCCCCCCCCCCCCCCCCCCCCCCCCCCCCCCCCCCCCCCCCCCCCCCCCCCCCCCCCCCCCCCCCCCCCCCCCCCCCCCCCCCCCCCCCCCCCCCCCCCCCCCCCCCCCCCCCCCCCCCCCCCCCCCCCCCCCCCCCCCCCCCCCCCCCCCCCCCCCCCCCCCCCCCCCCCCCCCCCCCCCCCCCCCCCCCCCCCCCCCCCCCCCCCCCCCCCCCCCCCCCCCCCCCCCCCCCCCCCCCCCCCCCCCCCCCCCCCCCCCCCCCCCCCCCCCCCCCCCCCCCCCCCCCCCCCCCCCCCCCCCCCCCCCCCCCCCCCCCCCCCCCCCCCCCCCCCCCCCCCCCCCCCCCCCCCCCCCCCCCCCCCCCCCCCCCCCCCCCCCCCCCCCCCCCCCCCCCCCCCCCCCCCCCCCCCCCCCCCCCCCCCCCCCCCCCCCCCCCCCCCCCCCCCCCCCCCCCCCCCCCCCCCCCCCCCCCCCCCCCCCCCCCCCCCCCCCCCCCCCCCCCCCCCCCCCCCCCCCCCCCCCCCCCCCCCCCCCCCCCCCCCCCCCCCCCCCCCCCCCCCCCCCCCCCCCCCCCCCCCCCCCCCCCCCCCCCCCCCCCCCCCCCCCCCCCCCCCCCCCCCCCCCCCCCCCCCCCCCCCCCCCCCCCCCCCCCCCCCCCCCCCCCCCCCCCCCCCCCCCCCCCCCCCCCCCCCCCCCCCCCCCCCCCCCCCCCCTCCCCTACTCCACAACCCCAGGTGCTTGCTCTAACATGGCAGTGTGATATCTAGTTGCATGTTGCATATGGTGCCTAGCTTGTATTGCTCCTAATTTGTTAAATTGCATCTCCTTAGATTGCACATTATACATGTGAATATGACACGCCTTCTTGTTTTTGGTACATACTACATCTGCCTATCACACCATGTTCTTACATCAAACTACTATTCTTGTGTATCCTGCATCTATCACTTATGATGAGATAGTCACGCCCGTGGGTTAGTATGAGACACGCTACTCTTATAAAGAGTGTAGTTTCATCCTCTCCACATGATTCTCAAGAAACAGCAAGCCTAAATGAAGATATTGAACGTAGCTCTGTACTTGAAGACCGCACTTTCCCTACACCACCATCACAGGTGCTTGCTCTAACTTCGAAGTGTGATATGTGGTTGCATGTTGCATATGGTGTCTAGCTTGTAATGCTTCTAATTTGGGTAAATTGCATCTGCTTAGTTTACACATTATACCTGTGAATATGACATACCTTCCTATTTTTGGTACACACTACATCTATGTGTTAACCATGTTCTTACATGAAACTACCTCTCTTGTGTATCCTGCATCAATCACTTATGATGAGACACCTTTATTCATTGCATATTGCATATTATTTCTAGCATGTTGCCATGTATTGCTTCTAATTTGGTCAAATACATTTGTTAGGCCACCCTTTTAATTTGGTAGAGTGATATTGGTTTCATCTTTCATATGGTTTCTAGCTTGCATTGCTTCTAACTAGTTCAAAAACCTTGTGCTTAGTTTACACTTTATACATCATACATGTCAATATGTCATGCCGTCCTGTTTTTCATATATATTCCATCCTCCTATCATGCGGTTGCCTTACATGAAAGTAGTGTTCGTCAGCCCCCCCCCCCCCCCCCCCCCCCCCCCCCCCCCCCCCCCCCCCCCCCCCCCCCCCCCCCCCCCCCCCCCCCCCCCCCCCCCCCCCCCCCCCCCCCCCCCCCCCCCCCCCCCCCCCCCCCCCCCCCCCCCCCCCCCCCCCCCCCCCCCCCCCCCCCCCCCCCCCCCCCCCCCCCCCCCCCCCCCCCCCCCCCCCCCCCCCCCCCCCCCCCCCCCCCCCCCCCCCCCCCCCCCCCCCCCCCCCCCCCCCCCCCCCCCCCCCCCCCCCCCCCCCCCCCCCCCCCCCCCCCCCCCCCCCCCCCCCCCCCCCCCCCCCCCCCCCCCCCCCCCCCCCCCCCCCCCCCCCCCCCCCCCCCCCCCCCCCCCCCCCCCCCCCCCCCCCCCCCCCCCCCCCCCCCCCCCCCCCCCCCCCCCCCCCCTTACATGAAACTACTCTTCTTGTGTATCCTGCATCAGTCACTTATGATGGGAGACCTTTAAGTTGGCAGTGTGATATTGGTTTGCGTCTTGAATATGATTTCTAGCATGTAGTGCTTCTAGTTTGATGAACGCCACCTATGACGAGTCAGTTTTAACTTGGCGGAGTGATATTGATTGCACCTTCCATATGGTGTCTAGCTTGCAGTGCTTCTAATTTGTTGAAGTGCCTTCTGCTTAGTTACCATATCATAGGTGTGAATATGTGAAGCCATCCAGTTTTTCGTACATATTCCATCCGCGTATCATGACTTTGCCTTTCATCAAAGTTGTGTTCATCAGTATCATGCATGAATGAGTTTTGAAGAGAGAATTTTATTCCTTTTTCTTGTTGATGTGACCTCACAATGCAAAATTAATAAAGCGGAAGGAAATTGGTAAGGCATTGGATGATGGTGGTCCTTCCGAGCAACTGAAATGGAGGGTCTCTACAGATTCTACTCCGCCATCCTCCCAACAAGATTCGCAAGACCCCCCCCCCCCCCCCCCCCCCCCCCCCCCCCCCCCCCCCCCCCCCCCCCCCCCCCCCCCCCCCCCCCCCCCCCCCCCCCCCCCCCCCCCCCCCCCCCCCCCCCCCCCCCCCCCCCCCCCCCCCCCCCCCCCCCCCCCCCCCCCCCCCCCCCCCCCCCCCCCCCCCCCCCCCCCCCCCCCCCCCCCCCCCCCCCCCCCCCCCCCCCCCCCCCCCCCCCCCCCCCCCCCCCCCCCCCCCCCCCCCCCCCCCCCCCCCCCCCCCCCCCCCCCCCCCCCCCCCCCCCCCCCCCCCCCCCCCCCCCCCCCCCCCCCCCCCCCCCCCCCCCCCCCCCCCCCCCCCCCCCCCCCCCCCCCCCCCCCCCCCCCCCCCCCCCCCCCCCCCCCCCCCCCCCCCCCCCCCCCCCCCCCCCCCCCCCCCCCCCCCCCCCCCCCCCCCCCCCCCCCCCCCCCCCCCCCCCCCCCCCCCCCCCCCCCCCCCCCCCCCCCCCCCCCCCCCCCCCCCCCCCCCCCCCCCCCCCCCCCCCCCCCCCCCCCCCCCCCCCCCCCCCCCCCCCCCCCCCCCCCCCCCCCCCCCCCCCCCCCCCCCCCCCCCCCCCCCCCCCCCCCCCCCCCCCCCCCCCCCCCCCCCCCCCCCCCCCCCCCCCCCCCCCCCCCCCCCCCCCCCCCCCCCCCCCCCCCCCCCCCCCCCCCCCCCCCCCCCCCCCCCCCCCCCCCCCCCCCCCCCCCCCCCCCCCCCCCCCCCCCCCCCCCCCCCCCCCCCCCCCCCCCCCCCCCCCCCCCCCCCCCCCCCCCCCCCCCCCCCCCCCCCCCCCCCCCCCCCCCCCCCCCCCCCCCCCCCCCCCCCCCCCCCCCCCCCCCCCCTATTATATGTGGTTGCATGTTGCGTATGATGTCTAGCTTGTATTGCTTCTAAATTTGTTGAATTGCATCTGCTTACTTTACACATAATGCCTGTGAATATGACACATGTTCCTGTTTCTAGAACATACGTGTAGATGATGAGCACATTTCCCCCACTCCACCATCACAGGTGCTTGCTCTAACTTGGAACTGTTATATGTGGTTGCGTGTTCCGTATGATGTCTAGATTGTATTGCTTCTGATTTTGTTGAATTGCATATGCGTAGCTTACAACTTATAGCTACAACGATCACTTACCCATAAGACACATTTAACTTGGGAGTGTGATGTAGGTTACATCTTGCATTGTCTTCTAGCTTGTATTGCTTCTAATTTCTTGAAATGGCACTTACGACGAGACATTTTTTACCTGATAGAGTGATCTTGGTTGAATGCCTTCTGCTTACTGTTTTTCATACATATTCCATCCTCCTATCGTACATCTGAATATGCAATGCTGTATTTTTTTGTATATATTCCATCCTCCTATCCTGCGCTTGCCTTACATCAAAGTAGTGTTCATCTGTATTGTGCATCAACCAGTTATGCAGAGCTAATTTTATTCATCTTCTTGTGCTTTTGACTTCATAAGGCAATATCAGAAAATAGGAAGGAAAAGAGTAAGTTAGGGGATGTTGGTGGTCCTCCGGACCAACGCAAACAGAGACTCTCCCCCCCCCCCCCCCCCCCCCCCCCCCCCCCCCCCCCCCCCCCCCCCCCCCCCCCCCCCCCCCCCCCCCCCCCCCCCCCCCCCCCCCCCCCCCCCCCCCCCCCCCCCCCCCCCCCCCCCCCCCCCCCCCCCCCCCCCCCCCCCCCCCCCCCCCCCCCCCCCCCCCCCCCCCCCCCCCCCCCCCCCCCCCCCCCCCCCCCCCCCCCCCCCCCCCCCCCCCCCCCCCCCCCCCCCCCCCCCCCCCCCCCCCCCCCCCCCCCCCCCCCCCCCCCCCCCCCCCCCCCCCCCCCCCCCCCCCCCCCCCCCCCCCCCCCCCCCCCCCCCCCCCCCCCCCCCCCCCCCCCCCCCCCCCCCCCCCCCCCCCCCCCCCCCCCCCCCCCCCCCCCCCCCCCCCCCCCCCCCCCCCCCCCCCCCCCCCCCCCCCCCCCCCCCCCCCCCCCCCCCCCCCCCCCCCCCCCCCCCCCCCCCCCCCCCCCCCCCCCCCCCCCCCCCCCCCCCCCCCCCCCCCCCCCCCCCCCCCCCCCCCCCCCCCCCCCCCCCCCCCCCCCCCCCCCCCCCCCCCCCCCCCCCCCCCCCCCCCCCCCCCCCCCCCCCCCCCCCCCCCCCCCCCCCCCCCCCCCCCCCCCCCCCCCCCCCCCCCCCCCCCCCCCCCCCCCCCCCCCCCCCCCCCCCCCCCCCCCCCCCCCCCCCCCCCCCCCCCCCCCCCCCCCCCCCCCCCCCCCCCCCCCCCCCCCCCCCCCCCCCCCCCCCCCCCCCCCCCCCCCCCCCCCCCCCCCCCCCCCCCCCCCCCCCCCCCCCCCCCCCCCCCCCCCCCCCCCCCCCCCCCCCCCCCCCCCCCCCCCCCCCCCCCCCCCCCCCCCCCCCCCCCCCCCCCCCCCCCCCCCCCCCCCCCCCCCCCCCCCCCCCCCCCCCCCCCCCCCCCCCCCCCCCCCCCCCCCCCCCCCCCCCCCCCCCCCCCCCCCCCCCCCCCCCCCCCCCCCCCCCCCCCCCCCCCCCCCCCCCCCCTCCAAAACAAGGGCAAAAGTGTTTGGAAAAGTAGATACGACGGAGACGTATCACTCTTCAGAACTCATTCATGCATGATACTAACGAACACTACTCGGATGAAAGGCAAACACATGATACGAGGATGGAATATGTACGAAAAACAGGACGGCATGACATATTCACACCTGTGATGTGGTAACTAAGCAGAAGGCACTTCAACAAATTAGAAGCACTGCAAGCTAGACACCATATGGAAGGTGCAATCAATATCACTCTACCAAGTTAAAAATGTCGCATCATAGGTGGCGTTCATCAAACTAGAAGCACTACATGCTAGAAATCATATTCAATACGCAAACCAATATCACACTGCCAACTTAAAGGTGTCCCATCATAAGTGACTGATGCAGGATACACAAAAAGAGTAGTTTCATGTAAGAACATGGTGTGATAGACAGATATAGTATGTACCAAAAACAGGAAAGCGTGTCATATTCACACGTATCATGTGTAAGCTAAGCAGATGTAGTTTACACTAATTAGGAGCAATACAAGCTAGACACCATATGCAACATGCAACCAGATATCACACTGCCAAGTTAGAGCAAGCACCTTGGATGGTGGAGTAGGGGAGCGGAGACTTGGAACTTGTAATGCACTAGCAGTACAAGGAGAATCTATACAGATGCTCCATTTACGTTGCTGCAGAGGACCACCATCATCGCCTTCCTTACTCTTTTCCTTCCTCTTTTTTGATTTTGCCTTGTCAAGTCAAACCCACAAGAAAAAGGAATAAAATTTGCTCTTTAGAACTCATTGATGCATGGTATTGACGAACACTACTTTCATGTAAGGTAGCCGCATGATAGGAGGATGGAATATGTATGAAAAATAGGACGGCATGACATATTGACATGTATGATGTATAAAGTGTAAACTAAGCACAAGGTGTTTGAACTAGTTAGAAGCAATGCAAGCTAGAAACCATATGAAAGATGAAACCAATACCACTCTGCCAAATTAAAAGGGTGGCCTAACAAATGTATTTGACCAAATTAGAAGCAATACATAGCAACAGGCTAGAAATAATATGCAATATGCAACGAATAAAGGTGTCTCATCGTCCCCCCCCCCCCCCCCCCCCCCCCCCCCCCCCCCCCCCCCCCCCCCCCCCCCCCCCCCCCCCCCCCCCCCCCCCCCCCCCCCCCCCCCCCCCCCCCCCCCCCCCCCCCCCCCCCCCCCCCCCCCCCCCCCCCCCCCCCCCCCCCCCCCCCCCCCCCCCCCCCCCCCCCCCCCCCCCCCCCCCCCCCCCCCCCCCCCCCCCCCCCCCCCCCCCCCCCCCCCCCCCCCCCCCCCCCCCCCCCCCCCCCCCCCCCCCCCCCCCCCCCCCCCCCCCCCCCCCCCCCCCCCCCCCCCCCCCCCCCCCCCCCCCCCCCCCCCCCCCCCCCCCCCCCCCCCCCCCCCCCCCCCCCCCCCCCCCCCCCCCCCCCCCCCCCCCCCCCCCCCCCCCCCCCCCCCCCCCCCCCTCTTCGGAACTCATTGATGCATGATACAGACAAGCAATACTTTGATGTAAGACAACCGTATGAGGATGAAATATGTAAGAAAAACAGGACGGCGTGACATATTCACAGTTACGATGTGTAAACTAAGCAGAAGGATTTTCAAGAAAATAGAAGTAATGCAAGCTAGACACCATATGAAAGATGCAACCAATATCACTCTGCCAAGTTAAAAGTGTCTTGTCATAAGTGGCATTTCGAAAATTTAGGAGCAGTACACCGTAGAAATCAATGCAAGATGCAACCACAATCAAACTTCCATGTTAAAAGCATCCAATCATGAGTGACTGATGCGGGATACACAACAACGGTACTTGGATGTAAGAAAATGGTATGATTGATAGATGCAGTGTATTCTAGACACAGAAAGGCATGTCATATGCACATGTATAACGTATAAACTCAGCAGGTGCAATTTAATCAAAATAGAAGAAATACAGGCTAGACAACATATGCAACATGAAACCAATTATCACAATGTCAACTTAGAGCAAGCACCTGTGATGGTGGAGTACGGGAGATGACCTCATCATGTAGACTTGGGACTTCAACTTCATTAGCAGTAGCAGTGGCAAATCTAGAGAGTCTCTGTTTGCGTTGGTCCGGAGGACCACCAACATCCCCTAACTTACTCGTTTCCTTCCTATTTTCTGATATTGCCTTATGAAGTCAAAACCACAAGAAGATGAATAAAATTAGCTCTCCATAACTGGTTGATGCATGATACAGACGAACACTACTTTGATATAAGGCAAGCGCAGGATAGGAGGATGGAATATATACAAAAAAGACAGCATTGCATATTCAGACGTACGATAGGAAGATGGAATATGTATGAAAAACAGTAAGCAGAAGGCATTTCAACCAATATCACTCTATCAGGTAAAAAATGTCTTGTCGTAAGTGCCATTTCAAGAAATTAGAAGCAGTACAAGCTAGAAGACAATGCAAGATGTAACCTACATCACACTCCCAAGTTAAATCTGTCTTATGGGTAAGTGATCGTTGCAGGTATAAGTTGTAAGCTACGCAGACTCAATTCAACAAAATCAGAAGCAATACAAACTAGACATCATACGGAACACGCAACCACATATAACAGTTCCAAGTTAGAGCAAGCACCTGTGATGGTGAAGTAGGGGAGATGTGCTCATCATCTACACGTATGTTCTAGAAACAGGAATAGCTGTCATATTCACAGGCATTATGTGTAAAGTAAGCAGAAGCAAATCAACAAATTTAGAAGCAATACAAGCTAGACATCATACGCAACATGCAACCACATATAATAGTGCCAAGTTAGAGCAAACACCTGTGATGGTGGAGTAGGGGAGATGTGCTCATCATCTACACAGCTACGTTGACTGTCCAGCCTTGTGTTGTCTTGCGAATCTTGTTGGGAGGATGGCGGAGTAGAATCTGTAGAGACCCTCTGTTTGAGTTGCTCCGAAGGACCACCACCATCCACTGCCGGACTAATTTCCTTCAGTCGTATTGATTTTGCATTGTGAGGTCAAACCGATAAGAAAAAGGAACAAAATTCGCTCTTCAGAACTCATTCATGCATGATACTGACGAACACTACTTGGATGAAAGGAAAACACATGATACGAGGATGGAATATATACGAAAAACAGGACGGCGTGACATATTCACACCTATGATGTCGTAACTAAGCAGAAGGCAATTCAACAAATTAGAAGCACTGCAAGCTAGACACCATATGAAAGGTGCAACCAACCCCCCCCCCCCCCCCCCCCCCCCCCCCCCCCCCCCCCCCCCCCCCCCCCCCCCCCCCCCCCCCCCCCCCCCCCCCCCCCCCCCCCCCCCCCCCCCCCCCCCCCCCCCCCCCCCCCCCCCCCCCCCCCCCCCCCCCCCCCCCCCCCCCCCCCCCCCCCCCCCCCCCCCCCCCCCCCCCCCCCCCCCCCCCCCCCCCCCCCCCCCCCCCCCCCCCCCCCCCCCCCCCCCCCCCCCCCCCCCCCCCCCCCCCCCCCCCCCCCCCCCCCCCCCCCCCCCCCCCCCCCCCCCCCCCCCCCCCCCCCCCCCCCCCCCCCCCCCCCCCCCCCCCCCCCCCCCCCCCCCCCCCCCCCCCCCCCCCCCCCCCCCCCCCCCCCCCCCCCCCCCCCCCCCCCCCCCCCCCCCCCCCCCCCCCCCCCCCCCCCCCCCCCCCCCCCCCCCCCCCCCCCCCCCCCCCCCCCCCCCCCCCCCCCCCCCCCCCCCCCCCCCCCCCCCCCCCCCCCCCCCCCCCCCCCCCCCCCCCCCCCCCCCCCCCCCCCCCCCCCCCCCCCCCCCCCCCCCCCCCCCCCCCCCCCCCCCCCCCCCCCCCCCCCCCCCCCCCCCCCCCCCCCCCCCCCCCCCCCCCCCCCCCCCCCCCCCCCCCCCCCCCCCCCCCCCCCCCCCCCCCCCCCCCCCCCCCCCCCCCCCCCCCCCCCCCCCCCCCCCCCCCCCCCCCCCCCCCCCCCCCCCCCCCCCCCCCCCCCCCCCCCCCCCCCCCCCCCCCCCCCCCCCCCCCCCCCCCCCCCCCCCCCCCCCCCCCCCCCCCCCCCCCCCCCCCCCCCCCCCCCCCCCCCCCCCCCCCCCCCCCCCCCCCCCCCCCCCCCCCCCCCCCCCCCCCCCCCCCCCCCCCCCCCCCCCCCCCCCCCCCCCCCCCCCCCCCCCCCCCCCCCCCCCCCCCCCCCCCCCCCCCCCCCCCCCCCCCCCCCCCCCCCCCCCCCCCCCCCCCCCCCCCCCCCCCCCCCCCCCCCCCCCCCCCCCCCCCCCCCCCCCCCCCCCCCCCCCCCCCCCCCCCCCCCCCCCCCCCCCCCCCCCCCCCCCCCCCCCCCCCCCCCCCCCCCCCCCCCCCCCCCCCCCCCCCCCCCCCCCCCCCCCCCCCCCCCCCCCCCCCCCCCCCCCCCCCCCCCCCCCCCCCCCCCCCCCCCCCCCCCCCCCCCCCCCCCCCCCCCCCCCCCCCCCCCCCCCCCCCCCCCCCCCCCCCCCCCCCCCCCCCCCCCCCCCCCCCCCCCCCCCCCCCCCCCCCCCCCCCCCCCCCCCCCCCCCCCCCCCCCCCCCCCCCCCCCCCCCCCCCCCCCCCCCCCCCCCCCCCCCCCCCCCCCCCCCCCCCCCCCCCCCCCCCCCCCCCCCCCCCCCCCCCCCCCCCCCCCCCCCCCCCCCCCCCCCCCCCCCCCCCCCCCCCCCCCCCCCCCCCCCCCCCCCCCCCCCCCCCCCCCCCCCCCCCCCCCCCCCCCCCCCCCCCCCCCCCCCCCCCCCCCCCCCCCCCCCCCCCCCCCCCCCCCCCCCCCCCCCCCCCCCCCCCCCCCCCCCCCCCCCCCCCCCCCCCCCCCCCCCCCCCCCCCCCCCCCCCCCCCCCCCCCCCCCCCCCCCCCCCCCCCCCCCCCCCCCCCCCCCCCCCCCCCCCCCCCCCCCCCCCCCCCCCCCCCCCCCCCCCCCCCCCCCCCCCCCCCCCCCCCCCCCCCCCCCCCCCCCCCCCCCCCCCCCCCCCCCCCCCCCCCCCCCCCCCCCCCCCCCCCCCCCCCCCCCCCCCCCCCCCCCCCCCCCCCCCCCCCCCCCCCCCCCCCCCCCCCCCCCCCCCCCCCCCCCCCCCCCCCCCCCCCCCCCCCCCCCCCCCCCCCCCCCCCCCCCCCCCCCCCCCCCCCCCCCCCCCCCCCCCCCCCCCCCCCCCCCCCCCCCCCCCCCCCCCCCCCCCCCCCCCCCCCCCCCCCCCCCCCCCCCCCCCCCCCCCCCCCCCCCCCCCCCCCCCCCCCCCCCCCCCCCCCCCCCCCCCCCCCCCCCCCCCCCCCCCCCCCCCCCCCCCCCCCCCCCCCCCCCCCCCCCCCCCCCCCCCCCCCCCCCCCCCCCCCCCCCCCCCCCCCCCCCCCCCCCCCCCCCCCCCCCCCCCCCCCCCCCCCCCCCCCCCCCCCCCCCCCCCCCCCCCCCCCCCCCCCCCCCCCCCCCCCCCCCCCCCCCCCCCCCCCCCCCCCCCCCCCCCCCCCCCCCCCCCCCCCCCCCCCCCCCCCCCCCCCCCCCCCCCCCCCCCCCCCCCCCCCCCCCCCCCCCCCCCCCCCCCCCCCCCCCCCCCCCCCCCCCCCCCCCCCCCCCCCCCCCCCCCCCCCCCCCCCCCCCCCCCCCCCCCCCCCCCCCCCCCCCCCCCCCCCCCCCCCCCCCCCCCCCCCCCCCCCCCCCCCCCCCCCCCCCCCCCCCCCCCCCCCCCCCCCCCCCCCCCCCCCCCCCCCCCCCCCCCCCCCCCCCCCCCCCCCCCCCCCCCCCCCCCCCCCCCCCCCCCCCCCCCCCCCCCCCCCCCCCCCCCCCCCCCCCCCCCCCCCCCCCCCCCCCCCCCCCCCCCCCCCCCCCCCCCCCCCCCCCCCCCCCCCCCCCCCCCCCCCCCCCCCCCCCCCCCCCCCCCCCCCCCCCCCCCCCCCCCCCCCCCCCCCCCCCCCCCCCCCCCCCCCCCCCCCCCCCCCCCCCCCCCCCCCCCCCCCCCCCCCCCCCCCCCCCCCCCCCCCCCCCCCCCCCCCCCCCCCCCTAGGAGGGGAAAGAAGTTTGGTGGTAAAAGTCCAAACAGAAAATGGAGTTCCTTTGTAAATCTCCAAGTGGTAGAATAGAAGGCAGAAATTTGTTTGAATGAAATTTGAATGGGAATAATCACATGGGGAGGTTCAACTTGCTGGATTAGGTGTAAAACATGATCCAAAGGTGAGGGAAGGATTTGGGGAGAGGATTTGCACAAATGTCATGGTAAGAAGGGAAAGTTGAAAGTGGTGAAGGACTTTCCAAAAGCCATAGTGCAAATTCAAAAAGATTTTCAGGAGTTATTTTCCCAAATGAAAAACATTTTGTTTTGAGTCCAAATGAAAAGTAAGAACTTCCAAGACCAAAGGCAGATCTTGGGTGAATCCAAACAAAACTTTTGCCATAAGGAAAAATATATGAGAGGGAGAGTTCTCTTAAAGAAAAATTTAAATTGCTCCCCTCAAGTCAAAATAGAAATCTTTTTTGAAAAATCCAAATAAAAATTCCCCCCCCCCCCCCCCCCCCCCCCCCATTAGTTTACAATTCATACATCATACATGTCAATATGTCATGCCGTCCTGTTTTTCATACATATTCCATCCTCCTATCATGCGGCTGCCTTACATGAAAGTAGTGTTTGTCAGTATCATGCATCAATGAGTTCTGAAGAGCAAATTTTATTCCTTTTTCTTGTGGGTTTGACTTGACAAGGCAAAATCAAAAAAAAGAGGAAGGAAAAGAGTAAGGAAGACGATGATGGTGGTCCTTTGCAGCAACGTAAACAGAGCATCTGTACGGATTCTCCTTGTACTGCTAGTGCATTACAAGTTCCAAGTCTCCGCTCCTTTACTCCACCATCCAAGGTGCTTACTCTAACTTGGCAGTGTGATATCTGGTTGCATGTTGCATATGGTGACTAGCTTGTATTGCTCCTAATTAGTGTAAACCGCATCTTCTTAGCTTACACATGATACGTGTGAATATGACATGCTTTCCTGTTTTTGGTATACCCCCCCCCCCCCCCCCCCCCCCCCCCCCCCCCCCCCCCCCCGCTTTCCTGTTTTTGGTACATACTATATCTGTCTATCACACCATGTTCTTACATGAAACTACTCTTCTTGTGTATCCTGCATTAGTCACTTATGATGGGACACCTTTAAGTTGGCAGTGTGATATTGGTTTGCGTCCCCCCCCCCCCCCCCCCCCCCCCCCCCCCCCCCCCCCCCCCCCCCCCCCCCCCCCCCCCCCCCCCCCCCCCCCCCCCCCCCCCCCCCCCCCCCCCCCCCCCCCCCCCCCCCCCCCCCCCCCCCCCCCCCCCCCCCCCCCCCCCCCCCCCCCCCCCCCCCCCCCCCCCCCCCCCCCCCCCCCCCCCCCCCCCCCCCCCCCCCCCCCCCCCCCCCCCCCCCCCCCCCCCCCCCCCCCCCCCCCCCCCCCCCCCCCCCCCCCCCCCCCCCCCCCCCCCCCCCCCCCCCCCCCCCCCCCCCCCCCCCCCCCCCCCCCCCCCCCCCCCCCCCCCCCCCCCCCCCCCCCCCCCCCCCCCCCCCCCCCCCCCCCCCCCCCCCCCCCCCCCCCCCCCCCCCCCCCCCCCCCCCCCCCCCCCCCCCCCCCCCCCCCCCCCCCCCCCCCCCCCCCCCCCCCCCCCCCCCCCCCCCCCCCCCCCCCCCCCCCCCCCCCCCCCCCCCCCCCCCCCCCCCCCCCCCCCCCCCCCCCCCCCCCCCCCCCCCCCCCCCCCCCCCCCCCCCCCCCCCCCCCCCCCCCCCCCCCCCCCCCCCCCCCCCCCCCCCCCCCCCCCCCCCCCCCCCCCCCCCCCCCCCCCCCCCCCCCCCCCCCCCCCCCCCCCCCCCCCCCCCCCCCCCCCCCCCCCCCCCCCCCCCCCCCCCCCCCCCCCCCCCCCCCCCCCCCCCCCCCCCCCCCCCCCCCCCCCCCCCCCCCCCCCCCCCCCCCCCCCCCCCCCCCCCCCCCCCCCCCCCCCCCCCCCCCCCCCCCCCCCCCCCCCCCCCCCCCCCCCCCCCCCCCCCCCCCCCCCCCCCCCCCCCCCCCCCCCCCCCCCCCCCCCCCCCCCCCCCCCCCCCCCCCCCCCCCCCCCCCCCCCCCCCCCCCCCCCCCCCCCCCCCCCCCCCCCCCCCCCCCCCCCCCCCCCCCCCCCCCCCCCCCCCCCCCCCCCCCCCCCCCCCCCCCCCCCCCCCCCCCCCCCCCCCCCCCCCCCCCCCCCCCCCCCCCCCCCCCCCCCCCCCCCCCCCCCCCCCCCCCCCCCCCCCCCCCCCCCCCCCCCCCCCCCCCCCCCCCCCCCCCCCCCCCCCCCCCCCCCCCCCCCCCCCCCCCCCCCCCCCCCCCCCCCCCCCCCCCCCCCCCCCCCCCCCCCCCCCCCCCCCCCCCCCCCCCCCCCCCCCCCCCCCCCCCCCCCCCCCCCCCCCCCCCCCCCCCCCCCCCCCCCCCCCCCCCCCCCCCCCCCCCCCCCCCCCCCCCCCCCCCCCCCCCCCCCCCCCCCCCCCCCCCCCCCCCCCCCCCCCCCCCCCCCCCCCCCCCCCCCCCCCCCCCCCCCCCCCCCCCCCCCCCCCCCCCCCCCCCCCCCCCCCCCCCCCCCCCCCCCCCCCCCCCCCCCCCCCCCCCCCCCCCCCCCCCCCCCCCCCCCCCCCCCCCCCCCCCCCCCCCCCCCCCCCCCCCCCCCCCCCCCCCCCCCCCCCCCCCCCCCCCCCCCCCCCCCCCCCCCCCCCCCCCCCCCCCCCCCCCCCCCCCCCCCCCCCCCCCCCCCCCCCCCCCCCCCCCCCCCCCCCCCCCCCCCCCCCCCCCCCCCCCCCCCCCCCCCCCCCCCCCCCCCCCCCCCCCCCCCCCCCCCCCCCCCCCCCCCCCCCCCCCCCCCCCCCCCCCCCCCCCCCCCCCCCCCCCCCCCCCCCCCCCCCCCCCCCCCCCCCCCCCCCCCCCCCCCCCCCCCCCCCCCCCCCCCCCCCCCCCCCCCCCCCCCCCCCCCCCCCCCCCCCCCCCCCCCCCCCCCCCCCCCCCCCCCCCCCCCCCCCCCCCCCCCCCCCCCCCCCCCCCCCCCCCCCCCCCCCCCCCCCCCCCCCCCCCCCCCCCCCCCCCCCCCCCCCCCCCCCCCCCCCCCCCCCCCCCCCCCCCCCCCCCCCCCCCCCCCCCCCCCCCCCCCCCCCCCCCCCCCCCCCCCCCCCCCCCCCCCCCCCCCCCCCCCCCCCCCCCCCCCCCCCCCCCCCCCCCCCCCCCCCCCCCCCCCCCCCCCCCCCCCCCCCCCCCCCCCCCCCCCCCCCCCCCCCCCCCCCCCCCCCCCCCCCCCCCCCCCCCCCCCCCCCCCCCCCCCCCCCCCCCCCCCCCCCCCCCCCCCCCCCCCCCCCCCCCCCCCCCCCCCCCCCCCCCCCCCCCCCCCCCCCCCCCCCCCCCCCCCCCCCCCCCCCCCCCCCCCCCCCCCCCCCCCCCCCCCCCCCCCCCCCCCCCCCCCCCCCCCCCCCCCCCCCCCCCCCCCCCCCCCCCCCCCCCCCCCCCCCCCCCCCCCCCCCCCCCCCCCCCCCCCCCCCCCCCCCCCCCCCCCCCCCCCCCCCCCCCCCCCCCCCCCCCCCCCCCCCCCCCCCCCCCCCCCCCCCCCCCCCCCCCCCCCCCCCCCCCCCCCCCCCCCCCCCCCCCCCCCCCCCCCCCCCCCCCCCCCCCCCCCCCCCCCCCCCCCCCCCCCCCCCCCCCCCCCCCCCCCCCCCCCCCCCCCCCCCCCCCCCCCCCCCCCCCCCCCCCCCCCCCCCCCCCCCCCCCCCCCCCCCCCCCCCCCCCCCCCCCCCCCCCCCCCCCCCCCCCCCCCCCCCCCCCCCCCCCCCCCCCCCCCCCCCCCCCCCCCCCCCCCCCCCCCCCCCCCCCCCCCCCCCCCCCCCCCCCCCCCCCCCCCCCCCCCCCCCCCCCCCCCCCCCCCCCCCCCCCCCCCCCCCCCCCCCCCCCCCCCCCCCCCCCCCCCCCCCCCCCCCCCCCCCCCCCCCCCCCCCCCCCCCCCCCCCCCCCCCCCCCCCCCCCCCCCCCCCCCCCCCCCCCCCCCCCCCCCCCCCCCCCCCCCCCCCCCCCCCCCCCCCCCCCCCCCCCCCCCCCCCCCCCCCCCCCCCCCCCCCCCCCCCCCCCCCCCCCCCCCCCCCCCCCCCCCCCCCCCCCCCCCCCCCCCCCCCCCCCCCCCCCCCCCCCCCCCCCCCCCCCCCCCCCCCCCCCCCCCCCCCCCCCCCCCCCCCCCCCCCCCCCCCCCCCCCCCCCCCCCCCCCCCCCCCCCCCCCCCCCCCCCCCCCCCCCCCCCCCCCCCCCCCCCCCCCCCCCCCCCCCCCCCCCCCCCCCCCCCCCCCCCCCCCCCCCCCCCCCCCCCCCCCCCCCCCCCCCCCCCCCCCCCCCCCCCCCCCCCCCCCCCCCCCCCCCCCCCCCCCCCCCCCCCCCCCCCCCCCCCCCCCCCCCCCCCCCCCCCCCCCCCCCCCCCCCCCCCCCCCCCCCCCCCCCCCCCCCCCCCCCCCCCCCCCCCCCCCCCCCCCCCCCCCCCCCCCCCCCCCCCCCCCCCCCCCCCCCCCCCCCCCCCCCCCCCCCCCCCCCCCCCCCCCCCCCCCCCCCCCCCCCCCCCCCCCCCCCCCCCCCCCCCCCCCCCCCCCCCCCCCCCCCCCCCCCCCCCCCCCCCCCCCCCCCCCCCCCCCCCCCCCCCCCCCCCCCCCCCCCCCCCCCCCCCCCCCCCCCCCCCCCCCCCCCCCCCCCCCCCCCCCCCCCCCCCCCCCCCCCCCCCCCCCCCCCCCCCCCCCCCCCCCCCCCCCCCCCCCCCCCCCCCCCCCCCCCCCCCCCCCCCCCCCCCCCCCCCCCCCCCCCCCCCCCCCCCCCCCCCCCCCCCCCCCCCCCCCCCCCCCCCCCCCCCCCCCCCCCCCCCCCCCCCCCCCCCCCCCCCCCCCCCCCCCCCCCCCCCCCCCCCCCCCCCCCCCCCCCCCCCCCCCCCCCCCCCCCCCCCCCCCCCCCCCCCCCCCCCCCCCCCCCCCCCCCCCCCCCCCCCCCCCCCCCCCCCCCCCCCCCCCCCCCCCCCCCCCCCCCCCCCCCCTGACGAACACTACTTTCATGTAAGGCAACCGCATGATAGGAGGATGGAATATATATGAAAAACAGGACGGCATGACATATTGACATGTATGATGTATAAAGTGTAAACTAAGCACAAGGTTTTTGAACTAGTTAGAAGCAATGCAAGCTAGAAACCATATGAAAGATGAAACCAATATCACTCTACCAAATTAAAAGGGTGGCCTAACAAATGTATTTGACCAAATTAGAAGCAATACATGGCAACATGCTAGAAATAATATGCAATATGCAATGAATAAAGGTGTCTCATCATAAGTGATTGATGCAGGATACACAAGAGAGGTAGTTTCATGTAAGAACATGGTTAACACATAGATGTAGTGTGTACCAAAAATAGGAAGGTATGTCATATTCACAGGTATAATGTGTAAACTAAGCAGATGCAATTTACCCAAATTAGAAGCATTACAAGCTAGACACCATATGCAACATGCAACCACATATCACACTTCGAAGTTAGAGCAAGCACCTGTGATGGTGGTGTAGGGAAAGTGCGGTCTTCAAGTACAGAGCTACGTTCAATATCTTCATTTAGGCTTGCTGTTTCTTGAGAATCATGTGGAGAGGATGAAACTACACTCTTTATAAGAGTAGCGTGTCTCATACTAACCCACGGGCGTGACTATCTCATCATAAGTGATAGATGCAGGATACACAAGAATAGTAGTTTGATGTAAGAACATGGTGTGATAGGCAGATGTAGTATGTACCAAAAACAAGAAGGCGTGTCATATTCACATGTATAATGTGCAATCTAAGGAGATGCAATTTAACAAATTAGGAGCAATACAAGCTAGGCACCATATGCAACATGCAACTAGATATCACACTGCCATGTTAGAGCAAGCACCTGGGGTTGTGGAGTAGGGGACCCCCCCCCCCCCCCCCCCCCCCCCCCCCCCCCCCCCCCCCCCCCCCCCCCCCCCCCCCCCCCCCCCCCCCCCCCCCCCCCCCCCCCCCCCCCCCCCCCCCCCCCCCCCCCCCCCCCCCCCCCCCCCCCCCCCCCCCCCCCCCCCCCCCCCCCCCCCCCCCCCCCCCCCCCCCCCCCCCCCCCCCCCCCCCCCCCCCCCCCCCCCCCCCCCCCCCCCCCCCCCCCCCCCCCCCCCCCCCCCCCCCCCCCCCCCCCCCCCCCCCCCCCCCCCCCCCCCCCCCCCCCCCCCCCCCCCCCCCCCCCCCCCCCCCCCCCCCCCCCCCCCCCCCCCCCCCCCCCCCCCCCCCCCCCCCCCCCCCCCCCCCCCCCCCCCCCCCCCCCCCCCCCCCCCCCCCCCCCCCCCCCCCCCCCCCCCCCCCCCCCCCCCCCCCCCCCCCCCCCCCCCCCCCCCCCCCCCCCCCCCCCCCCCCCCCCCCCCCCCCCCCCCCCCCCCCCCCCCCCCCCCCCCCCCCCCCCCCCCCCCCCCCCCCCCCCCCCCCCCCCCCCCCCCCCCCCCCCCCCCCCCCCCCCCCCCCCCCCCCCCCCCCCCCCCCCCCCCCCCCCCCCCCCCCCCCCCCCCCCCCCCCCCCCCCCCCCCCCCCCCCCCCCCCCCCCCCCCCCCCCCCCCCCCCCCCCCCCCCCCCCCCCCCCCCCCCCCCCCCCCCCCCCCCCCCCCCCCCCCCCCCCCCCCCCCCCCCCCCCTAAAAGTAGCAGATAGTAGGTGGGTGAGAAATAAATGATGGGAGACATATGATAGCTCTACAACATGCATGGCACACGGAATTAGATTCTAGGATTTTGAAATATGAGCACAGGGATGGCTGGGAAATGCAGATACTCCGCCAGCACACCACAAGGTGTGGTCCTATTAAAATAACAGTCGACTGAAAACAAATAGGTCATTCCATTTTTTCTGCACCGTCCGATGTACAAAGAACGGGTAGATCGCCTTCATCTACCTCCAGCCAGTCAGTGTTGACAATCTTCCTCGAAACACCAGCGACCACCGGCCCAGTCCCCTGCCTCCACCCTCCCCTCGACCTCACCGCACCACCGTGCTTGGCACTGCCCCCCCCGGCCATCCCTTCAAGCCCCGCCGACCTCCAGATCAGGTGCAAGCAGCTCCTGCACCCACACCCCTATGATAGACACCGATGCGCCGCTTCCCCGATGAACAGGAGGGCTAGGTGCTCCGCGCACCTAAGCGAGTGCTGCTTCTTTTAATTGCGAATCAACTGACCCTGAATTGAAATCCAGGTGGGCGACTGACCTATAGCTAAGGTGAAATAGTAAATGGGAGGAAACCTTGTGTATTTAGTATCATGAAGAAGGTGCAGTAAGAAGCACTCAACTAGTTTCTTTCATGGGATGAATACGGTGTGAGCAGAGACATAAGATTTGCATGAATAAGGGAAGAGGAGTACCTCTTTCTGCTGGCAGTGTTGTGTCCTCCTTCTGTTTTTCCAACGATCTTCTTGTGGTTCGCTGGAAACAAGAAGTTCTGGAGGACGGTGGATCCTTGGATGAACCCATGGCCAAGTTGTTGAGTGTGGTGCGGTGGCCGTCTGTCGGCAGCGGGGAACCAGATCCGAGGCGGTGAACGACGGCGTAGTGGGAACAACTCCGATGCGGTGGACGGTTGTGACAGTGGAGCGGCAGTGGTGAGGCACAGGATGGCGTGGTCGAAGTGGTTCTGGTACGTAGCACGTCAGCGTCGGTGTCGTGGAGGCAGCTCTGCCTCGGCTTCAGCTGCTAAGTCCTTGAGGTTGTTGCGGTTGTGGTTGCGTTGTACGACAACATCGGGGTACCGGCTCCGGCGTGATGAAGGAGGGCGGCGGTGGATTGGGCGCGATGGGGTGGAGGACGAAGGAGGCTGGGGTTTCGCGGCTAGTGGAGAGGGTGTTTTGGTGCCCACAGAGTATGAATGGGGGAATGGAGGGAGGGGGAACTAAGGGGGAACAATGTTTTGGTTTGGGACGCGCTTGTTTGAAATTTGGGGAAAGTTACAAACTTTGCCCCCATGTAAAATTTTGGACATATTACGGGTCGAGGGTAGGACAGTAATCTCAGGTGTCCCAAATAGTGGGCGGGATAGATTTCGGCCGAGCGCATGAGTGGTTAGGCGCCCACGATGTATGAATGCTTCTCGGAGGCGGTTGACTGGCATCTTGGTGAAGTTACAAACCTACCCCAGTTTAGACCTTTGGACATCGGCCGATAGCCTACACGGGACAGAGTCAGGACAGTAATTTCCTACCACCAAACATTAGTCTCGCACGGTTTTGGGTGACCAGAGGCTTATTTGGCACTTCGTTCAATTTTTGGGAGCAGAAGCATTAACGTTTACAGTTCTCTTGAATTGAAATTTCAGGATTTGTCAAACTTCAAAAATCTTAACTCTTGAAAATCCTAAAACTACAATTATTTTGGAATGGAGGGGCTACATTTGAATATACATTGTACACGAGTATATATTAAAAAATATGCAGCTTAGTTCAATTCATGCATGGTTCCAGATATAATCTCCTTGGTTGCAAAAAAATAGTTAGACATGCGTATGAATATATAGAATGTTCAAACGCACAACAAAGATTGATGGCCCCTTTTAGATCTGATTTACAAATGTCATTATCTTGAATTCAACCCCCCCCCCCCCCCCCCCCCCCCCCCCCCCCCCCCCCCCCCCCCCCCCCCCCCCCCCCCCCCCCCCCCCCCCCCCCCCCCCCCCCCCCCCCCCCCCCCCCCCCCCCCCCCCCCCCCCCCTCTATTTCATAGCTAGCAATTTGGAATGTATCCATGTATGTGACAAATGTATAAAGTGCCTGACACTAACAACACGGAGTGCACTAATTAATGTTTATATATGAATTGCAAAAGCCATGCATTGTCTGTATTTCAAACCACTCTCACTCTATGGATCGATAATATGAAATAAACCCATACACATGCTCGAATTCAATAGAGTATGGGTGTCTGATAGACCAATGTTTGTTCATACACAAATTGCAAAACTCATGATCTCATCCAAAAAATTTAATGCAATTTATATTTTAATTTAATGTGTAGAACCGCCTTTTACGCATAGATGCACTATGCCTCGGCCCGTCCTCACACACACGCTATATATTTCTCTATCTGACGCATAAGTGCAGACACTTTATATACATCGGCATTTCTCTCTCACACATGCTCACACTCTCTCGCGGAGTGTCTCGCACACACACTCCCTATATATCTCCCTCTCTCTCTCTTACTACTATGTACCACTCTTTTCACTAATCTCAGTTGAAAAACACTATTTCTCTCACATGCATATATACACACGCACGGTCTCTGCTGGCCCTCTATATGCACATGCATGTGCCTAAGTGTCTCCCGCACGCACATTATCTTTAGGCCTCTCTCACACACATTGCCCCCCCCCCCCCCCCCCCCCC